>JAQIXI010000541.1:0-21761 GCA_034700165.1 Galumnidae sp. Gr-Ori-00277
AATGAATGTGATCTAACTTATGAGAGAGGTTTTATAGCTGAAAATCCATTGCAGAGGGTTTAGGGTCTCACTGTATGGTTGAACTCAGAATGAATCCCTTAATTAAATTAAAATGCTAAGTTAGTCTTTTGCTAAATGTCCTTGGCCAGAAATCGCCGATTAAAATCAGTTATATTTCAATAAAAAGCTTTAAATAAAGCTTTATATAAACTTGAGCAAGCAACATGAATACTATCTCATTAGTACTATTTAATGAATAACTAATAAACAAACTTATTAGTATTCATTCAAAAAGTAATATAAATGTGAATCAATTATAGTAAAAATTATAGTAAAAATGTATAAAACAAATGAAATGAACATAAGTTTATCCGTTAATGAAATATTAGTAATTTTTCATTACTTTTTGATTTTTTGGTAATACTTTAATTAAGGGATTCATTCTGAGTTCAATCATATAAATATATATTTTGTTACGATATCAGAGTATATGTTCCCTAGTTAAACTTATTTCGTTAAACAATTAATAATTTGTTTAATAATAAGTAAATTATTTTTTATTATAATTAATTAATAATTATTTAATTATTGTATTATTTTTGGCGTTAATATAAATATTAGTTACTTTCATCATTTGATTAAGACTTACAACTTGTAAGTTACAAGAGTACAGTAATTCTGTAGTAAAACTTATTGAACTGATGTCCATATGATTTGATGTCTTCAAACTTTCATCATATTTGTCTTAATGTCAATAGAAATGATTTTATATTAAAAATAAAATACTATTAATTAGTGATAAGTTTTGATAAGAATATAATAAAAGTTAAGACAAAAAATTAAAATATAGAGACTTTTATTGTCAAATTCAACGATAAACAGGAAAAAAGACAATATTTTGTTTTGAAATAAATCCCAAAAGGATTCAAAACTTGAAAAAAATTGATTTGTGTTTAAATCAATTACTTATAAAAAATAACTTTAATAATAATAATAATAAATTGAATCAATTGAAGTGATATAACCATAACATAAAGAGAACCAAAATTTAAAATTTGTTAATATATTTAGGACTGAAAATACAATTGAATTGAACTAACAATTAAGGATTCCTCCCTTTAATAAAGAGTACAAAAAAAGATTCTATTATTATAATAATTATTGTAAAATAAAAATATAAATCACTTATTACTTATAATTGACTGTAAAATAAAGATGAAATTAAATGGAAATACAATGTATCTATAAAATGGTTAAAATGCTAATTAAAATTTGATTAATTCCTAAATTACTTAAAAATAAAATAAGTGTATAATTAGTGGAATACATTCGACGATTGCATTAATAAAACAGTTATTATGAGAATCCAAAACGTGAACAAACATTAAAATCTCAATCATTTCTATTAATTTCAATAAATATAACAATTTTTATGTAAATAAACTCATATATATGTCGTCACAAAAAGAAATTAATTAACATTTAAACCTTTTAAGTGTTGAAAACCAACAATTCGTTGAAAAATCATTAGTTTATAATTAATTGAACTTAAATTAAGAAATTGAATGACTAGTAGTGTTATTCGAATTATTATGATTTAAAGAGTTATTATTGAGTCGACCCGTTTTACAGCTCCAATCAGTTTTTGACGACAAGTTATACATAGAATAAGACGGGTCTTTTGTTACTTCTTTAACAATCTTAAGAAATTTGGGTAATTTTGGAGCGAATTCTTTGCCTTTTAATGTAGTGTAGGCCTCCATTAGGATAAGTCCTTCACATCTTTCATTACACGGATTCTTATAGATATCCATTTGAAAGTATATGTCATCCCATAGAAAGCATCGACGGGTCTTATAAACAGTGAGATGTGTGTCGTCGCGTTGGGCCAACATATTTACATAATCTCTGTGTGTTATTTGTCGACGTAGTTCTACCGACTGATCCCCGGTATCACTTCTACGGACTGTGTGCTGATAACTCCAATTTCCTACAATTCAATGAAAGACATAAAATCAGCAAAAAAAAGTCAAAGAATACCATTTTGGCCGCGTTTACGTAGTCGTGACTGAATCTTAGGGTTGGAAGACGTCAGGTAGTCGTGAACCACTTCGAAATCCTGGAAGGAAGGAAACGCACTCTCGGGAGGCAATGATTCGATCAAAAACTTGATTTTGCGACTCTCGGACGCCAATCGGTCTCCGGCTTCGATACCAATTCGACGACAAACGGCCTTCAAATAACTTTCAATTATTTAATCTTTTGTTATACAATAAATACAGAAATCATTCGCTTTAATTTAGTGTCGAAATCAGTTGAATTATCGATAACATCAATGTATGGGTGTCCGACCCAGGCCTCAATAGTAGCCTTATCGAGTTGTCGAGCTAATTCTATACCTTCAGTACGGGTGGGATTGTCTTCAATATTATAATAGGGTTCGGCGCCGTTCGCAGCAGTTATTAAGTGAATCACTTGATTATATCGGTTATCCCTTAATTCGACGGCATTCCATCCATTTTGTTTGAGAACCCGATCCCACACCTCTTTAGGCATATATGCGGTCGCATCCATTACTCCGCGATCGCATATTATAAGACAATTGGTTTTACTCGATTCGGCCAAATCGAAAAAAGTGGTTTCCGTTGCGATCATCACTTTTATCAAATTTTCTTGAAATCTGTCCGCCTCTTCAGCCGTCAAATCAGGGAAACGAATGCCACCACTGATTGATAAACAATTCATAATTAGTTGTCATTTGAAAGGATTATGAAATTAATCGATGAAATTCTTAAGAAATTTAAGATAAAATTGTTTTCAAACGCTTTACTAAAAATACTCTTTTCGTTATATTTGTTTAATAGAGATAATGAAGAACTCGTGTCAATCACTACCTGAATAACGTGGTCGCCGTCTCTGGAACGCGATAAACCTGCAAATAAAGTACATGTTTTAAACAAATGGAACTTATATTCAAACATTTATCTTAAGATGTGTTGAAAACAACATTTTTTTAATTGAAATGAAATTTAATTAAAGCCATAATAAGTTCAATATTTATCCGAACTTATGACAAATGTTTGCCCCAAAATTAGATCAATATTTGTTTCAATTCTACTCTTTTTAAGCTTAAGAATAGTTTTGGGAATTTTATGATAGTTTTATTAAAATAATTTAATTTGATTTCACTCTTATATAAATATTTGATTAAATGAACCGCAAATTGTTTTTAAGTGAGTCTCGAAGGCATACAAAAGCAATCGTCAGATATTTTCATCAAAAAAATGATTTTTATTATATTTTAATATTTATCACAAGATTTGTAATATAACTCTAAAACAATAAATGAGTAAATCGTCTTTAATTTGTTTTAGAAAAAACAGCTCTCATTTCATCCAAGATTTAAAAAAGTTTTACCAAGATGTTGTTTGCTTGGTAAAATGTTGTTTTACAGATAACTATCATTTTTCATTATTTTTTTTAAGTATGTATTTCTCAGTCGTCTTAAATTTAAAACTAAATATTTTCTTAAAGTCAAAAATCGTCAAAAATGTTAAAACAATTCAAAGTTCAGATTTTTATTTCAAAATTAAGAAATTTAAAGTATTGAATACGTTTTGATACGAATAAAACTGAACTGGATATATTGACGTCTAGTTATATGATTACCTAGTTCAAATTTCATTTAAATGAGACACGAACCTTGAAAATAGGGCTAATATTTCGACACTAATTGTTAATTGAGATTTTAATTACATTTTATTACTTAAGCCTTAACTCAAAGCAACAGAAAGTTGAAACTTTATGTGAGCATCTAGTACATATTAAACTATACATTATTGTTACTATCGGCAATAGCTTTATGGAAATGAGCCCTTGACCTTATGTCACCACATTATTATATGAATGATTTTGGGCTCAAATAATTAAACTGATGAAATTGTGGGCTAACATTATTGCCACACAAATCACTGTTCACTCATTCATATAATCACTAAATTACTAATTCAAATTAAACAACAAATTTTACCAAGTTCAAGATTTATTTTTCTTTTAAGTTTTTTTTCCAATTACACCAAAACGTATAATTGTTAAACGAACTTGGTAATAGTATTTAAGAATAAAATAAATGTACCCCAAAAACTGTCCTTTTAACAACCCCAATTTAAAATTCTATTTAAAGTATTCTTCTAGCAATCTCTCTCTCTCTCTCTCTCTCTCTCTCTCTCTCTCTCTCTCTCTCTCTCTCTCTCTCTCTCAAGGCCACCTTGCTTCATTTTTTAACAAGTTGTTAATAAAAAAGAACAAGAGTCAAATTAAAAGCTTAAATATAAACATTCATTTATAACTTTCAATCTATTATTTATTAACATCTCTTCATATCATTTATAGTTAACAAATTATTGGTAATAATAATAAAAATAAAAATAATGGATATTAGGATTAATTTACATTTATTATTATATAAATAAATAAATAATCATTTATTTTTACTTCACTTCGAGTAAAAAATTATACAATTCGTGATTCAGTTAATGTGAATAACTATAGATATTTTGCTAAAATTCATCGAAGAATTGACTGATAAAATTCAAACTTTAAATCACATTAAAACAAATATCAAGAAATTCGCTCTAAGTTTTCAAATGAAAAGTATAAAGTTTATAGTTTATACCTTTTCTTCCTTTTGAATATTGAAAACAAATTTATGTTTTTACTGACATATCATTTGTTTATATCGTTTAATAATTTTTTCATCGTTTTTGATTGAAACTTACATTATATTCATTGCAATCTTTTGTTAACTTTAGTGAACATTTTGTGTACTTTAGTTTTATTGCCATCCATGCAATCAATCCAATCAATTAATACAACTTTTGAAAAGACAGCCCAAAACCAGAATGTGATAAAAGATAGATTGAAATGTAAAACCTGGAACATATACTTTCAACAATTGTGTGATAATAGTCTTACCATTTCTAGTTATTTGTCTATTATTTGCAAATGTTTGAAACAAAACAATTTTTAGGCAAAAGTTTAGAGGTTTTAATGCTTTTAATAATTGAAAAAAGTTTCGAATTAAAACTTAATATTTAGTTATAAAATATAACTTAAATAAGAAATAATTATTTGAATCACGTCTTCGATTAATCTTTTATTCAATTAAAATAAAATAAAGTTTTTAAATCATACGAAACGTAGAAAACATTTCAGACATTTAAGACATTTACGTATTTCTTTGACTCTTAAGATGTGAGTGATTGCAATGATAGCACTTATTTATTAATCCAAACGATTAAACGATAAATTAAATGATCAAAAAAACTAAATTCCATTAATGGGAAACCTCTTAAACCTCTAAAACTGGTATATCTGCAGACAGGGATTACTTCAGTCCAATTGGTTTTCAAATTACAAAATACAATAAAATATATTATTTAATAAAAATGACTTTTTATAAGAGATGTAATCATTTGATATAAAAGTGAAACAATTAATTAATTAATGTTTGATTCCATTCGAATCTCAAATACGAATACAAATTAATGGAAAAGTTTTAAAATTTAAAGTCTATCTCTTATCAAATATTTTTATTTTCAATAATATAAAAGTTGTTTACTTACTTTCCATCCCATATTCTCAAAGAAAGTGCAAAGCCTTGCCTGACCCGTTGTCTTTCCACTGCACGGACCTATTGGTCAAACATTAGTTAAATAAATGAATTTATAAATCATTAAATATTTTGAAACTCAAAACAATACTAAAAAATGTTGTCATTTGAAACCTAAACAAAAGCCTCAAATCATTTGATTCTTCAATCATTTTATGGATTTTAAACAAAATTTCTTTCATTTAAGGTATTATATAATTGTAAAAATCATTGAATAGTTTATAAGAGAGACTAAACTTTTTGAATTTCCTTTTATTTATTAATATTTAATGTATTATTAATTTATATTATATTTTGAATCATTTCGTCAATTGTTTTATATCCAAATAAAATTCTGACGACTTTTAATGATTAATCAAATTATAGACAAAACTGGAATCGATGTTAAAATACATTAAAAAACACTTTTCATTAGTTATTGATTTATTGCATTTCTATCGAAAGCATAGATTTTTATAAAAATAAGATTTTTTTGAAGAATTGGTTCCAAACATTAGTATTAATAAAATGAAATAAAACAAACCTCCGGTGAGAACCAATTTGAAGACAATCCTTTCCTTCTTTTCGTGGTCTGGACTCATCTTTTCTCAGATTAATTGAATTTTGAGATACAATTTTAAAAATATCTTTTAAAAAATGGTTCAAAAATGAGACCAAATGTTTGGAATTTGGATTAAAACCAAATGATTTTCGGGAGTTTGGAGTCAATAGTCATCAAACAAACAAACGTTTTATTAGCCAAAGGTTTTGTCTCTCAATTAAAAGCTATTAATAAATTGTTTTACATTAAAGACTAAATGTATTTAGTATTGAACGCCATGTGATTGGCTTAACGCTGACTAAAATGAAAACATTAGTGAAACCGAAATACTGTTCGTCAGAATCAGTGCTGATGTGAGACAGGAATTGGATCACAAATTCTATAAAGAAATGATTCAATGATTGGTCACAACTTCTCTCTATTGTGAGCACAGAATACGCGCTCTTATAAGCGATTATATAGCGATTGAGTGCAATACTAACCAAACTTACATAAACATCATCTCATGCCTCAAGTGTTCACTCAAGCATTCAGTCAATGACTCCCTCTCTCGATATCCAAACAACAAATTCAATGTTTTGTCACATGTTTTCAATTCTTTACTCAAACGATGGATAAAACTAATGATAATATTCCTGAAGAGAGAGTTATCCTCTTCAGTGAATTACGCGATGCACTCATTGGTCCAAATAGAAGGAAAAAGGATAACCTCTTAATCCCAATGACTTTTGGCGGACAAACTATTAAAACAAAAGAGGAACGAATGGTTGAGAAGGCATTCGAGAGCTGTGCCTTCAAAACAGCCCTCAGTTGTGTCGCCGGTTTTGGTTTGGGGGCAGCCATTGGTCTGTTCTCTGCCAGTGTTGGACCCGAAGCCACAACAACTGAGACTCAAACTGTTAAAGCAGTTCTCAAAGACATGAAATTGAAAACAATGTCATACGCGAAGAACTTCGCTATTTTAGGCGCTATGTTTGCGGCCATTGAGTGCGCCGTCGAATCGGTAATCAATTCTAATAGTTTTGACGGATCTTACATTGTTTTGATGTACAGCACAGAGGAAAGTCTGATTGGAAGAACGGCACTTTCGCCGGAGGACTTACCGGTGGACTTATCGGTTTGAGAGGTATGTCCTCTAATTCTTTTTAACAAAATTAATGTCATTTTATTTATAGCGGGACTAAAGGGCGGTATATTAGGCGCCGCCGGTTTCGCCGCATTTTCTACTGTTATTGACTATTATTTGAGGCATTAAATAGACTTTTATTTAATATTTTAATCATTATATCAAACATTAATTTAGGAATTATTTGTAAATAATATTTTAATTAATGAGAATTTTGTTAATAAAATTAAGTTCTTTTTATCACTTCTGGAATGCGATTATTATTAATTAATAAATAATGCGATCAAAAAGTTTGGCACAGGTTTTGGCCACTCCTCTGCTCTTCGACTAGATTTGGCTAAACTGAGTTCTAAAAGAAAGAAAAAAACAGTTAAATGTTAAGAATGTTAACAAAATGTTAACAAAAAATTTAAATCCACTTTAAATGTGTTTAAATTTAAAAATGAATGTAAAGTCGCACCACTTGTAATATCCCGTCTTTTCTTTTTATGATTTCGTTTGTCATCCCTTTATTGAACGAAATTTGTCCACTTTTTCCGTCAACCATATTATGGGTTATTCTTAATAATCAATTAATTAATTGGTTATCAAATGAATAGATATGAGACATACCCTCCTTTTGAGTCAATAACATTAAGTTTGTTGTCGTCTTTAATCAAAATCATTATTTTAGTGACGGCTTCGATCAGATGACTATTGCAGTCAAGGATAAGATCGCCCTTCATTTCAATTCAATTATTAGTCAATGGATTTGTTTTTTTTTTTTGAAATAACCATAACTTAATAGAATCTCTCATATGATTGCAGTTATAAAGTTGTGGTCATTCCTAAGTTTCACTTACTTTATCCTGTTTTAGTTCAGTTGGAATTCCAATAATGAGAACCCCATCCGATAAATCACTCGTAACCACAGATGTTATGGCTTTATAGGGAAGTTTGTGCTTCGGTTTCATATTCTTATCATCCAATAAATAAATGGCAGAATTAGTGAGAAGAAGTATTCTCGACCTCTGTTTATATCCGTGTCGATCGAATTTAATTACTTGAAGACAATACAAAGTCTTTTCGTCATTTCCTCGATATTTAGTTTCAAATATATTTCTTCTCTGAGTCTCCATTTCATTGTCTGAAAAGTTGTAATTATTTACTGAAAACATTCATTAAAATTGTTATACAAAAGTATTACTCAATCGGTTTTCTCTAAACATATGAGGAATAGTTGATGGATAACTTGACTTCTTGTTGCGGAACAATTTCTCTGCGAATACCTTTTCATCCATTTGTCTTTTTCTCTCCGGACTAATACTTCTGACATATTTCCTGACGACCCATCTCTGATGCAATGGTCGCAATAGTTCGGATGCCTTAATCAAATCAAATAAAAATCAATTTTAAACGATAGGGCACTTTATTTACTCACTTCTTGACAACATTTGGGCGAATTAGGCCACGTCTTATCTAATACTGATTTTGGTAATTGTTTTGCCAATCGCTTTAACCACTCGGCCCTCACATTCCTTACGAACTAAATTAAGAGAACATTAATTCAAAAAATCAAATCAAAATTTCTTACGGCTCGGTTGCAGTCGTTTTCGGGTTCATTTCGGGTAATAAACCCCTTAATGAAAGTTCGTATGACGTGTGCAGCCACTCGTCTTCGAGCCAATAAACGCTGTGCCATAACTTTTCGCCAATGACTGGCAATAAGTGTTACAGAACTTCTCATTTTTTGATATCGTTTCTGTTGTTGGTAACCCTTGACATGTGCCTGAATAATAGCCGCCAATTCGTGTTTTTTCCTTTGAAATGCATCTTCGGTTTGGAATAAAGTTCGCGGGAATCGAATAAATAGTTTAGTTTTTCCCATCCGGTAGTCATCCATTTGGAACTGCAAGTGATTCACCAGTATCTGAACGCCTTCTTTTGCATTTCCCTCGAAATGAGGCCAAGTTTTTGGACACAAAGACTTATATCGTTTGAGAAACACTTCATAATGACGTCTATACGCAAAACCGGCTCTTCTGACTCTCAAATTTTCAATGAGTCCCAAATACTTGACCTGATGTCTAACCACTTCATCGTCGAAATTATTGGCCATTTTGTGGTCATTTGGTTTTATGCATCTAACATACCATGGCTCTTTTGACTCCAGTGTTGCCATCAATTTAGACAAACTATTTTTGAATTGCGTGCCGGCAGTGGTCGGTCTCTTTTTATTGTTCACTTCATTTTCAGGAAACACCTGTTGTATGATTGCGTTCTTCGATGAACTCATTGCTCTCTTGAGGTCGCGATAAAGTAAATCATTATTTTTGTCGAGAAAACCATCGACGGTATAAATTACTTCTCCCGCGTAATGACTTAACCGGAATTGCTTTCAAATTATAAATTTAGTTAAAAGAATTATAAATAAAATTTAGTCATTAAAGACATACATTTCTATCGATAACTTTTTTAGTTTTATTATCTGCGATATTATGGGCACAAAAGTGGGGATGAGTGCCAACATTGAGCTCCAATTTTCCCAAAAATGTCTCATCGCTGGCCTCTCCCGGTCTGAGGCATTCCTCATCTTTTGATTGTAAAAAAATTATGAAAATTTTGTCGTAAAAATTATTTATTTATTTACCCAATAAAGCGATGATTCCTTTGTGTCGCTCTTCTATTAAATCACAAATAATTCTATTATTGAAGTACTCAATCGGTTCCCACTATTTTGGATAAAAATTTTTTAATAAATTGATAGCTATGCCTGACTTCACCTCAATTTCTTCGCGTCGATACTCTTCCTGTTCTGATTTGAGGGTGAGTTCAATGAAGAGTTGCTGAAGTTTTTCGTTGCAATAATTGATACAAAACTGTTCAAAACTATTTCGCTCAAAGATCTCAAAGCCATAAATATCTAATAAACCCATTAAAGTCTTTCGCGTTTTGGTATTTCTATTTTCGAGGGAATCATTCAATTTATAGACTAACCACGAAAAGAGTCTCTCATAAACAGCTTTTGCAAGAGCATCCCTCGCATAAATTGCCTGATCCCTTGTTAGAGGAGTAGTGACAAACTCTCCTCTGGCTTCGATGGTTCGACTAATAAGAGCATCTTTTAGGAGTTGTTCATCGCATTGTAAAAGTTTAGAAATATGGGAAACAGTTCTGTACTGAGCGATCACCGCTTCGTTGTTTTCTTCATAAAAACCTGTATTTCCCATATGAAGGATCGACGCAACGATTGATAGTATAGTTTGTTCTTCATTTGCCTTAAATTCAAATGCTTTAAATGCATTCTTTACGATTTCAAATTGCTTAGAATCGTTGACACCATTGATGTCCTGAGTTTCGCCCTGATTCAAATAGAAGTAATTTTGTGGATCTTTTCTTAAAAACAATTCGTTTAATGTCTGGTCGTCGGCGCCGTTAACCAATTGATAGAAAATATGAAAATTTCGTTCGCCTTTATTTTGGTGAATGACTCTCGACTTCTCTAAGAGATAATTATTGATGTGTCCGCCCATTGGAGACCCCAAGTAATCGAACTCAATGTCCATATATTTTCCAAATCGACTCGAGTTGTCGTTTCGATTAGTCTTTGCATTTCCAAACGCTTCCAACACTGGATTTGAGAGAAGAAGTTTGTCTTTAACGCTCTCAACCTTTGGGTTGTGATGACTGGCGGCCGCCAAATATTGCAGAATCTTTTTGGACGCCTCAGTCTTTCCGGAACCACTTTCTCCAGAAATAAGAATACACTGATCCCGACATTCCTCTCGCATCAATCGATAAGAGACATCAGAGATGGCATAACTTCAAAGATAATCAGTTTAGAAGTTTAATTTAATTGGATTAAGTCTTACATATGTGGCGGTAATTCATAGAGATTTACATTTCTGTACTCTTCGATCACTTCATTGGAATAAATATTCAAATTCTTGTAGGGATTAACAGAGACTAAAACCTGTCCGATAAATGTCTATTTCGTTCGAATAATTAAATAAATATTTATTTAACGCTTAAAGAAAAATAAAATTGAGTTAAGACTCACATAAATTAGATTTTCTTTGAACCTCTTTTTAAGGTTTTCAATGAAAGCGTTCGGATCCGTAAAGTTCTCCAAAAGGACAAAGTCTTCGACTCCGACTCTATCTCTCGCGTATAACTTGTTTTCCATTTCGTCTTCAAATTTGTTAGGAAAAGACAAATCTCAACAAATTTGTGTGAATCTGAGGATCGGCTGAAAATGGATTTCAGTTAATGATAAGAGTCGTTGCTTCGAGACATTACTCAAAGAATTTTATATTTTATCGAAAGTAAAGCACAGAGTCTTTGATAACCAATTATTTCTATAATAAAAAATTGATAATAAAAACTTTCGGCCTTTTATTTAAACGAATCTCTTTTAGAAATTTTTTGGAAATAAATTTAACGCAATTTTATTACTTTAATAAATGAGCCCTTAATTAGTAATTCCAATGAAAAAGAAAAAGTTATCAAATATTTTTACTTTTCTTTTCATAAATAAAATGATAGTTAATTAATAACAAATGTTTATATTTGACCCAAAATCTATTAAAACAGAGCTATAATTTTGAAACATTTGAAAAATAGACCACAAAATTGAATTGGGGTTCGTCTGAAAACACCTGTTCTTAATATATAACCGTTTGTTTGCCATTCGCTCACAAGTCGTCAATTGAAAGGAAATTCGGTTTTCAATATCTGATAATTTATTTGCTTCCGATTCAAAAACAAATCATTTAATTCTGAGTTATTTGGAAAACAGTTAATTCATTTAAATGTTTATTCAAAGTTAAAAGCATTTCATTTTAGTTTTGACTCATTTTTGAAAATACTTTAAATGCAAATATTCTGTAATTCTATAAACAATTAATTATTTAATTCAAATTTTTTTGTAAATAATTATATTTAAAGATTTCAAACATAACTCTAATTAACATAATTGCAAATCAACTGATCAAAGTGAAATAAACTTGGATATTTTTCTTTGTCAAATAAAATTAATTGCAGCTTATCTTTACTTAAATGTTGTAATAAATGTTTGTAAGGAGTAATTAAGAAAATAAGTTAGTTTAATAGTAAGGTTATTTTATTGTTATTTTAATGTTTAATGTTATCATTTGTCACTTATTTGCAAAATAACTAAATAAGGGATAACTTTTGATTAACTTTTGATAACATAATAGTCGTCATCGATATATACTATAAAACACTTATGACTATCATTTGCAAAAAATGTGACACAAAATCACAAATAAGTGGTTTTTAATTCGAAAATCAGTTAAATATTAATCACTGTTTCTATTTAGCACTCAATTTAAATAATCACTTATTTAACTGATTTAACACTTAATAACAAAATGACCTCAACAACAATAGCACAACATTTAAGAATATCTACTATCAAGTAATAAAAGATTTGCACTTTTCTAATAATAAGAACAAAGCAATATTTTAACAAGATCTTTTCAAAGATATCTACAAAGAATATTTGGCTTAAACTAATCTAACCTTTGTATGAATCAAAGTTAATTAAAGTCGAAAAAAATGATTTTAGTCTTCAAAAAAAAGTAAAATAACTTACAATAGAGTTATTCCTGTGATAATTGTGAGGCGAACGGAGTGAAACCAAGGGTGTAACCAGGTATGTACCAGGTATGTAATTATTTTAGTTTAACTATTAGTAAAACTCTTTGTTTCCACTTATTGTCTGAAGTCTTTTTTTCTTAATTATTATTAACATTAAATTTTGTTAAAACATAAAAGTTATGTATAAATGAAAAACATTTAAACAAAAGACCGAAAAATACGAAAATATTTTCGCAAATATTGTCTCAAATGTGAGATAAAGTGTTTTGTTGTTTACAACAAATGGTATTAAACACAACTCCTTAAACATAAGTCCTTAAACATTGATTTCAAGATATTAGGTTTGGATGGTTTGCATTGAAGTCAGCAACAGATGAGTTGAGATCGACTCAAATGCTTTAAATTTGAATAACTTTTGTATACTATTTAAAAAAGTGGGCGAAATGCCAGAACTGCCAGAAGTACCGAACAGTCAAATGTAAAACAACTTGAGTTGACTCCAATCGACTCAATGTTTTCATTCTTTGCTTTACGTTTTGAGGCAAAACTTCTTCGAGTTGTGCGAAAGGGAGAGTATATTGTCGTCTGAATCCGATTCAGTGCAACAACTTTTTGCTCAACACTTTTACAGAGAGTCTGCAGACTATCATTTGTTTGTAAAAAGAGTTGACTCAAAGGCAGACGAATGATTCCAAACTGAAAAACCGGTGCTGTCTTTGCTGTCCTTGACTTGAAAAAGTTGTGCTCAAAAAAATGAACTCAATTCCAAAATTTCATCCAATTTTCAAATACATAACATAACACCAAATGACAGAAAAACATTAATCAATAAAAACATCAATAATTTATGAGAATTGCATTAAAATTTGGGCGAATTTTCATTACTTCAGAGTTAAAAATATTAAAAATATGAACTCAAAAAGAATTAGTAATCCGTTTGAGTTATAACCAAAGTCTATAACTTAAACACTTTGAAGTTCTCTTTGTTTTTCATCTCTTGTCTAATGAGTGAATCAGCTCTTCCTTTAGTTTTTCCATTTAAAAAGTAAATATTCACTTCTATCACATCCTATTCCTATTCCTTGTATTTTAGAGAAAAAATGGTGAAATTAATACCTTATTTGAAAGCATTGAATGACTTACTGTTGGTCTGAAGACTGAACCTCTCAAATATGAGGCCTTAAATAATTTAATTGCTTCACATTAAGAGAGAAGAGGTTTCGTTAAAGTCTTTCAGTGATTCAAAACTTGGCTTTAGTTTTGAATTTAAAATAAAACTTTTGAGACAAAGGATTCACTCATTTCCTCGAATCGTATTTCAAATAAATTGCTTTAATTCGTTTACATTAACTTTGAATTTGTTTTTCCAAAATAATAATAATAATAATAAGAATAATAATATTAGTCTAATATTAATCTGAAATATTCTTTATTTTTCAGTGAACTCCTACTTAAAGTTGAATGACTGGTAAACCATTGAACGAACGGATGAGTTATTAAATAAACGCTTAAATAAACCGATTTTCATGAAATCATGTCTTGAAATAATTTGAATTAAATAATTATTATTTATTGCATTCAATTGTTGTCAAAGGAGTGATCGATTGATTTCTCAATATATGACTGCCTTTTAATCGATCACTTCTGACAAATGAAAGAATAGTTTCAACAATTCCTTAATTAAAGCAAATTTCTAACACTTCTGACACTCATTTCTTTCAAATTAAATTAATTAAAGGCTAACATAAAGGGGTCGACACTAATAAATGAATTTAAGATTTAATAAATTAAATAAATTATTGAGAAAATTGTATAAAAACTATATCGAAATAAATTAATGTTTATTTTTTATAAATATTTTAAAACAATTTAACGAAATAACGCGTTAATAGAAAACAAATTCTACAAATTTTTTATTTGATTGACTGAAAGATAAGTTAAATCACTTGAGTGGGAGAGGGATGGGTCGACAGTAGAGCCCACAGTTGCAGTCGGTTTTCAAACCCGAACCCAACAATTAACTTATATAAAGCTGAAAGCGGTTATTGAAAATGAGTTAAATTTTTATGCTATACATATAAAAGTTATATATAGCTTAAAAAGTAAGCATGTTCATTTTTAATAACCGGTTTCTCCATTACATGAATTAATTTTAAAAATTTCATAGTTTTTGAAAATTATATTTTAAAAATATATCAATAATTTTCTGATTTATTACCAGAATTTGAATATTTGTTCAATTCGTCCGATTATTAAAATGTTCCTGATTTCAAACAAAGCATTTATTCAATAATCAAACTTATATATGCATTCATTTGATTTATCCATTTTTGATAGATAGCACTCTTTGAATGACTAAATGAATGAATTAAAAAATTATGAACTAAACAACACTTTTTTACTGGATTTTGAAAAAACTTAACTTTTTATACACTTATAAAAACATTTGAAGAAATTTAAAAACCGAAAAACCTTTTCCTAAAACCCGAATCGTCTCAAAGTTTAAAATTGAAAAACCAAAAAACAGAATCGGTTTCGAATTTTTTTGGGTTTTGCCCGGAATGGTTTAACCGACTGCAGCCTCTAATCGACAGTTCAACAGTTTAGACATTATGTTTGGCATATGTTCTAATCAATTAAAATTCAAGTCTCAAAGTAGCGAAAAGTAAAGGGCTTTCTATAATAAAGAGGCAATTCTTCACTTCAATACAATTTAACTTAAGTTTATTTTTAATTGAAGCGAATAAATCGCCGAATATTGAGCGCAGACTTAGTTGAGATTCAATGCATGAAAAGTGTCATTTAGTGACAACTTATGTTCAATCAAATCATTGACTAATTTAATGTTTTTCTCTACTTTGAAGTGCGGTCGCGATTTTGATGCGTCGATTCTCATATTTTTGTTTAATGAGAGCCACACTCACGAGTTTAGGCATATCGGGCACCACATAAGATATAATCAAAATTATGCCTAAAATAATGTGCTATAAAAACAAATTATTAGTTATAAACATAATTAATAAATTCAAATGACCTCAAAAGCGACCATAAACTGAAAATTATCTAATTTTAAGCTCTGACTAATTGATGCAATGGTGGGCGACATCGATAAGAGGGCACAGTTTGTTATCACCGAAATAATACCCATCACTTCAAAAGCTTTCTAAAAATAAAAGAAATTCAATGTTTGGGTCAATCATTGTTCTGATACCATCCACGAGCCGTTTATGCTCTTTGCACTTCTTTGATGCGGTCTTTTATATCCATAACACAATTTAAGGGCATCCGAACGAATTTCGAGAAAGTTATTACAAAAAGCGATAATCGGTGCCAAAGGAAAGACAGTCAGAAATAGAAATATATAACCGAATTGAATATAAAGTTCCAAATAGTCATAATATGTGCCCTAATTTATAGTAATTAGCAATTATTGACTTCATTCCCATTCAATGAGAACATACCTCATAAGATTCCAATTGTTTTTCATAATTGATTCGTGCAATTGTTGGCAATAACTCAGACTTTTTTCTATTTATTTCGTAATCCTTATAAAGTCTATAAGTCTTAACCAAAGGAATTAACACCTCTTGAATATTATCTACCAATTGGTTGACGATAAGCATAGTTCCCAATTGCTATTAATTAAAAGTCAATCAATTCATAAACAAAAGAATTAAAGACAAACCCATTTCAACATTTGAATGTCTTTCAAATAAAATGCGATATAAAACAAAGACATAAAATTATTAACGAATTCGAACTAAAATTAAAAGAAAATAATTTAAAATAAAGAAATTTTAAATAAAACAAAAATCTAATTAATACCAAAACTAATTTAATTATCCAATGATTTTCATGAGATGTTTGTGTTCTATGATTTTCTGTAAGCGAAACAAAATTATTAAATTATTGAAAAGTATTGGTTAAAAGTCAGACCCCATTCATTGAGTTTTGTTGCAATTTGTCGATACATATGATTCATAATCATAACGACCAATGCATAAATGATCCCAGGTAACATTACAATTATCTTTTGTATTCCGACTGGATTTGATTCATAATGAGTGATGAGCTGTTCTTCGAGTCGAAAGTAAATACACATCACATAAAATGCAATTCCGAGACTAAATAGAACTATAGGCAAAGAAATGCCATATTCTCTTAACCACGTCTTGTAAATGGGATAAACTGGAGTCAGATCTTTGGTAATCGGATCCGTTTGCATATATTTACTACGAAAAGTGGGTCGGGGGCCCTCTAACTGTACGTCACCGATAGTCCCCCACTGAAAGGCAAGTTTATTCTCTTTTCTTTTCCATTGCTTTAAAAATATAGGAATCCATAGCATATAAAAAATGGCAAAAAATATATTCATTTCATTTGAATATAAAAATTGAAAGATTCCGACGAATCCCGGAATTAATAAACAATTTGTATAAAACTCTAAAAAAGCGAAATAAAAGGAAATCTTTTCTCCGAAATAATTTCGAATATCATCTGAAAAATAAAACATTTTTCGATAAAAATCTTTTTTTTATTTAAAAAAAGGGAAAAACTAACGAATCGGTTGTTTTTTGAATGAGAAACACCACTCGTTCTTCAGATGATTGAGAGATGAGTTCTCATGGAGTGGGAAATATTCGGTGATAATATTCTCGCGCTGACAGACCTGTACTGAAGACATTTCATAAAAATTCGAGTCATTTCAATGACAAAATCTAAAGATTTACTGATAGATTGTCCTGGATATAACTTCACGTTAGGATAACCGAACAGAACTCCTATTAATAAGAATAAAATAATTTCTAAAAAGAAAATCATTGAATGCAAACCCCTTTCAATTGTGTGAAGACTTTCTAATTGGAAGAGTAATACCCGTTGTTTTTCAGAAACAGTTAGCGATTGATCCGAATCTATGTTTAAGTCATCGACTCTAAAGAGATGACACATCGACTCATTCGGCTTCAGTTGCTTTAAATCAAATGCATCGGCGCTTATATTTAGTCTTCTATTGGAAGCGCTTATATGTAATGTAATGTCAGAATCGGTTTCTGTTAGTAAAGGATCTGATATTCTCTTAATAATAAATTGTCCGCCGCTTTGGAACAGTTGTAATAACCATTTGATTGTTATATTTTGTGTCAAACCATTCAAAACAATAATATAATGACAAACATCGCTGTCATCAGAAGACAAACACTCGATCTTCTCTAAAATGGACTGTTTTTCTGCGACAACTACTGCCGAAGACTGACGTCTTTGCATTTCGTAAAGATATTAATTTAAGACCTAAACACTAATGAACTCAACTTTAATAACAACAAAAAAATATTAACTGTTTATTAAATACGAAAATTAATTTAAAATGAAAGCATTTTCAACACATTTATGAGATTTCAAAACAGATTTTAAAATAAAACTTTTGTCTGTTTTTTCAATTCATTTGATTTATAAATAGCTCTGAACTCAAATTTCTATGAATTTAGGATTAAATCCAAAATAAATTAAAAATAAACTAAACTTTTGAGAAGTTGTGATAATGTTATACATAAATGACGTTCTTTTGAATGCGTTTTCATTTATAATGTGTTTGACTTAAAAAGTTTGGACTCAGAGTTCAAAACAAAAAATGGTGTGAATTGTGTTTTCAATTAATTTTTGTCTTTCAAATGGTTTTTCTTTATTTTAAAAATGTTTCAATCGATTGATTTTATTAATTAACCTAAAAGTGATTTACGGTTTGTTTTGTTGTTTGAAGTGATAATAATGTATTCAAACGAAAACAGACGAAAGAGTCAACGTTTAAGTGAAAAATGTGTTAACTCTAATGAAATCAATAATAAAATGACTAAAAACTTAACGAAAATTAAAATAAAGTCAAAACCAAATTCACTTAAATTGAAAGAAAACGAATCAAATGTAAGGAAGTCTTCGAGAAATAAAATCAAGAAAAGAGTCAACGGTTTAATTGAAGTGATATCTGAACGCAAATATGGGTTAAGGAAATTAGCGCCAATTAATTGGAAGGAAAAACTGGACACAAGACATACCACTTCTGATGGCAAAAGTGTCGACAAAACTAAAACCAAAAATTGTCACAAATTTGATAATAAAATTGTCTCTAAAATTAAAGATAAGAAAATTAAAACAAATAATAAAATAATTAAAATAAACGGAAAAATTGGTTCAAAAATCGACAACAAATCAAGTGATGAATCGTTTGAAGCGTTTAATACTCGAAGACATAGAAAGAGAAGAACTCAAAAAAGTTGTAACGATTCCAGTGATTTGATGGAAACCAATCATAACTATTGTATTAAAAAAATTAATCAAATTAATGATGAAAGCAGTGAATCCACTAATAAGTCAACCGATTTGTGTCCTCAAAATCCTAATATTGAAGATAACGACAAAAGTGAAGAACTGACGGATAATATATCTTATATCGAATATCTTGAATCGCGTTCAGACAATGAGCCCAAAGAGCCGACACTTTCTTATAATTTAGTGATTAATTTATTTAAACAAAGACTGAAAAATAACAGAAGAAATACAAAAACTTTGAATTCAGTCAAAAGACGTAAACTATATTCATGTGGTTATGATCTCTGCGACTCTCATGAGTGTCAAAATTGTTAACAACACTAAGTATTGATTATATTTTATCATTTATTCACTCATTTTATAGATTATATTCTAATTATAATTTAATCGATTTATATATTTTCAATAAAATCAAAACTAATTTTTAAAAACTGATATAAATGTTTGAAATTTTAAAGAAAAGGTTTAATAAAATAAAACAAAACTGAAAACTAATTGAAAATAAGAATAATTTGGAATAAGTATAGACTAAAACATTTAATAGGCGTGATTTTTGACGAACAGGTCCTGACCAGCGGCCGCACCAATTAAACCCCCTCCGTATTTACCGAGAGATGCCTCACTGTTCGCCTGAAAAGCAAATCATTTTTAGTGAGATTTCAAAAAATTAAAATTTTAGTATTCATTGAATTAAGTAATCGAAAGAAAATGATTTGGACTTCAATTAGAGTGAGATTTAGTACTCATTAGTATTATAACGAATATTTAAAATTAGTTTATATGACATTTCGTTTAACACTTAACACAAATAATACCTAATTCTTAAATGAATGCAAATAATTAAAAGCTTAGTATTTGTGTTGAGCAGCAAAATTAGATTTTTGTGAGGCCAAGGAAGGGATAGATCCGGGGGTGTATTTGCCTTTTGATGCTAAACCATTTGCCTAAATATTTCGGTTCCAAATTTAACTCAAAATGAATGCTTCAAAACAAAAAAAAATAGAAAAAAAATATTACGTACCTTGGCTCTTTTTAAGAATTCTTCCTGGCCAGCCTTCTCGTTCTCTTTCTTTGCGCCCCAGGCTTTTAGAGCACTGGCCTGAAGAGCTCTACCATAACTAAAAGTTAGAGCCCACGGCTTTTTACCCGGATATTGATTGATTGCGCTTAGGTTTACAGACGACTCCTCTTCGGACTGACCGCCAGAAAGGAATACAACGCCTTTAAAAATATTAATATTTATAAATGTTTTACAAAATGAAGACAAACCGGGAACGGCTGATGGCATAGTTCGTTGAAGAGCAGTAACAGTTCCTCTGGCGACGTCTTCTGGAGCGTACTTCTTAGTACAGGCCTGTCCGGCGGTCACCATATTTGGCTTCAAAAGAGTTCCCTCGAGAAAGACGTTGTGATCACTCAAAGCTTTATAAACTGCGGCCAAAACTTTTTCAGTAACTTTTTGACAGCGCTCTAAGTCGTGGTCGCCATCGGGTAAGATCTCCGGCTCTACGATTGGAACAAGACGTGCTTGCTGACAACATGTGGCATATCGGGCCAACACATTGGCGTTCTCGAGAATAGCCAGGGGTGAGGGTTCGTGTTCACGAATCTTCAAAACACACCTCCATTTAGCAAAACGACAGCCGTCTTTGTAGTATTGTTCGCATCTCTTCTGCAGATCATCTAATCCTTGAGTAGTGCACTCGTCATTAGTTCCCATAAGTGGGACGACTCCGGTGTCGACTTTGATTCCAGGAATTATTCCTTTTTTCTTCAAAAGTTCAACAAAAGGAGTGCCCGAATCGTCCTTTTGGTAAACGGTTTCGTGGAATAGAATAACTCCCGAAATGTATTGACTCATTTCTTCACCGCTGGTAAACAACAATTGTCTGTATTGTCGGCGCAATTCTTCCTCATTGTTGGCTCCAATGGATTGCAAGCGTTTGCCCATGGTGCCTAAACATTCATTTAGGATTAATTAAGCATTTTATTTTGTTTAATACCTGTGCTCTCATCGGCGGCTAAGATTCCTTTTCCAGGTGTGACGATGGCGTTGGCCGTAGCTCTGAGTTCATCTTGCACATCCTGAGGTAAGTAATTAAAGTGTGCCATTGTTTCAGTCGAAGAAGTGCTTTAATTTCTGGTCAAATTTTAAATTAACAAATGGTTAGCATTTCATTAAAAAACGACAAAATTTTGCTCTTTTTTTAAGGAAATATATAGAAATAATAGATTCTGAGAAAAAAAATTATTTCATTGCCTTCACTAAAATCTAACGCAATATTTGACAGAAATTTCAATCAAATTCTTACCAAAAAATATAATAATAAAACTCAAAGAAATGAGATCTTCAGAAGACTATACACTAATGAGAATAAGAAGAAATAAGTCTCGACTTTTAAATCTAAAATATTTTCAGTGAATTTCCAGTTGTTTAACAGTCCATAGACTTTGCACTTATTAAAAGTCAATCCTCTTTTGACAAAAACTATATCTCA
>JAQIXI010000542.1:0-21755 GCA_034700165.1 Galumnidae sp. Gr-Ori-00277
GACTCTAAAATTGTAATTTAAAACCACTGAACTGCCAATTGATCCCTACTCTGTGTTCATCGCATGGCCTCTACAGCAAAGAACTTATTTTGAGTCCTTAGCGCTGAAGAAGACAAGTAGTTACTTGTCTCCGCAAAATACAATAAGTTTATTGTTAATTTGTTGTGGTTCAAACTTAAGTTTCAAAAGTAACTTGATTAAAATATATATTTTTTACACATTTATTAACAATTTTTAAAAATTCTTATAAAATATATTTAAATATCAATTATTGATTAATAATAGCATAATATAAGCATTTAAGAGATACTATTAACTTTTATTTGACTCAAATAATAACTACTAAAATATTTAACTGTTTAATAAATGAGCTTGGTATAAATTTTTAATAAAATTAACAAGTAATATCAAACAATGAAAACTAAACAACTATTGTTTACTTTTAATTTTGCTCAAACATATAGTCATTAAGTATGCAAACAAAAATGTCTTTACTCACAAAAGCATAGCTGGTAATTGAATTTTTGCAAACAAAAAAAAGTAACCTGTTGAATTAATTGATGACTGGTAAAGTCCTGGCAAAAAAAGCAAAAAATTTAAACTTATATTAAATGGTTTTCGTTATTAAGAATTAATGTTTATTATAAATTGAGACACTTTTATGTTTTATTATAACTTCTTCTTAGTTTTAGGTTATTTATCTTGCTCCAAATATTATTGAACAGAAATACATAACTAAGAAAATTATGATTCAAATGAAAACAATAATTTAGTGTTTGTTTTAATCTTCAATACTATTAAAGCAGAAAATTAATGGAAATTTTTATTTCTTTCGCTTTATTTTTGTTAGTCTTAGAGCACAGAATTTGTTTCAATACATTCATCGGTGCATTCATTCCTTATTCGCAGATATTATCAAAAGGAGTAATAAATACATTTGGAAAAATCCATGCCATGAATAAACAACTTATTTTTTTCGCAAAAAACTTATCATTCAAATCAATATTCGCTTTAATTCTTAATTATTCAGATTCTTAACATGGTAATTTTCCTAACAAATATAGTGAGATATAACTAAATTAAATAAAATTCTCTCTCTTTTTATATTTAATTATTATTTAATTATTGAGAAATACTTTTTTAAAGATAAAAGTCTTGGTTTAAAAATATCCTTTCATTAGAAAATAGATTCTGATATTAAACTCTTATCTTAAACTTAGGGATGAAATTGAGTTAACAGTTAATGAAATTGCATTTTATCTGATAAAAAGTGGCATAAATTTAATGTCATTGGCTTTGGTTTTTGGATTCTATTTCTAAGAATTACTTTAATAAATAAAAATAAGTGTAAAACAATTTTAATTTAAAATCCAAATATTTGTTAGTCAACTGTGAAAATATAGATTAACAAACAGTGATGTCCAACAGGTGGCCAACCAGTGATTCAAAGCACATCATTTGCTAATATCATCGGTTCAAAGATCTCACACTGTTTTATGTTTTTGATTAACTTTTGATTAAACTGTGTTTTTCAAGTAATGTTTCATTTGCTTATAGTTTTTTGGACTGAATTCTTTTGAATAACTTGAATTTAGCAAGGGTAATTTACTAAATTCATGCAATTAATTGACGGCAAATTAATTGAAGGCATTTATGTTATGACTTTTTAAATATATTCGTTATATACGTATAGTTTGATGTATAGTTATTATAACTTCTTTTTATATTACATTTATTGATAGTTTATAATAAATGACTTCATTAAAGATATGAATTTTAGATTAATTTCATTCAAAATATGATTTATATTCATTCAATAAAATACATTTTTCTTAATTTCCAGTTGAGGTCTAATTTTGGGCACAACTATTATAATAAGGACTCTTACGGTTGGAATCCTCAATCAGTTTTAGAGCTCCTCATAATTCTCAGAATAAATGACATTT
Source organism: Galumnidae sp. Gr-Ori-00277 (assembly GCA_034700165.1). Lineage (NCBI taxonomy): Eukaryota > Metazoa > Arthropoda > Arachnida > Sarcoptiformes > Galumnidae > Galumnidae sp. Gr-Ori-00277. The sequence continues at coordinate 1,947 of JAQIXI010000542.1, forward strand.
CAAACATATATTTCTGACATTTAAAGAACAGAATAATCAAAAAATGAGAGGAGAGAGGGAGGGAGGGAGAGAGAGAGAGAGAGAGAGAGAGAGAGAGAGAGAGAGAGAGAGAGAGAGAGAGAATGAAAAATTGCTTTTGAAGCAGAGGTGAGCAAAAGTTTATTTTGGAGGACTAATCTTTGCAAGAAATCTACAGTTTCATAAATTTTCCTTGTACCAATTAGATTTAACATCTCTGGAATCCATTATTTTATAAAAAAAAACTATTTTTAAAAAGAATTTTGAAAATGTGCACCTTGTACAATATATTGAACTTAATTCTTTTAAAAATCTTTTAAAAGACTTCTCTGATTACATTTATAGAACCCTTTTTTTTAAGTTTAAAAGAATTTGCAAAGAATTCCAACTGTTCTTGATTGAATAGAAAATTTCGATTTAACTTATTTTTTTGTTTGAACTCATTTCTGGTCATCCCTGGACTCAGACATTTCATGTTGTGTTTTGATTAATGTTATGTTATATTAATGTTTGAAAATAAGACACATATCTAAAACTGTTGGCCGAAAAGTGAGTCGTTTATATTTTCACTGTTTAGTAGAGCGACCACTCTTTTCAAAATAACCCATTTTCAACATGGACATTCAAGCTCCCAAGATATATTTGAATTCTTGCTAAAATATCTAATTAGTTCTAAACTTTCTTAGTTGAAATAACCTTGAAACATTTAAGAAAATAGAAAAAAATAATTGATATTCTTAAACATTTAGCTTGCTCATATTTGGCTTACAATCAATGCTAGTAATCAGTAACCCCTGTCTTATACCTCAACTCATAATCTAAAGGTTTGCTTAAAATAAAAATAGAAAAACAAATCTAAATAAATCAAAAACTAATTCTTTCGCTCAAATAATATATCAAAAGAAAAGAAGAAAACTTTGAGAGTATTTCTCAAAATAACTCCGAATTAAGGAAATGATTATAATATTTAAGAAACGGAACCGAATTATTATTTTCTTTTAATACAGATATAAATTCTCTCCGTTTATCTCCGAATCAATTATGAAAAATAGCAAAACAACTATATATTCACACATTATGCTAAACATATCTTGCTCATATTTCACTTCTATAATTTGCTTTTCGTGTCTAAATTTGCACAAATGCCTCACCAAAGTTGATATGCATATTATATATTATCTATCTACTTTGTGATAATAGTGTTCGTGTTCAATTTACATCTGAATATTAATAGACAAACATTAGTATGCTAATAAGTAAGGTAACTTATCTCATTCACTTTCAATAACTACTTATTTGATATCAATGTTTAACGACTGATTACTTTATTTTTTAATGATAACCCATTTTTGAAGAACTTTTTTGACAAAAATCTCAACAAAATATGATTTAATTTCCAATTACTCATCACTTTTTTCAAATTAAAAGAAAATTAATTCAGTGTTGACTCAAATATAATTATTAGTTTATTAATATTAATATTAATGTAAAATTCATTAGAAAATTTGTCGGGAGAGTCAACTCAATTGATTTGAGGGTCAGTCCCTTTGCATACCTAACAGTCAATAATAGAGTCATTTCCATACAAAACAGAAATATTTAAAATAATTAAACTTAAAGTTAGATAATTCTTAATATATGAGAACAGTTTCTTAAGAATAGTTGTTTGGGAAGTGATTTACACTAAGTATTCATAAATATATTAAAAGTCTATAAATTGTTAATAAATTATTAATAATAATTCAAATATTTATAAATTGTTTTATACTTTTTTTGTAGACTTTTTTATACTTATTTTATTCTTATTTCACATTTAGTAATAAAATCGTTTAATGAAATTAATAAATTAAGTGGTCATCTGGTTAACCTTGGACATTCATTTTCACTAAAAATATAAATTATTTCAAAACTTTTGCTAATTATGAAAAAATGCCAAGGGGGAATTCCCATAAAATTATGGTTATTTAATTAACAACAATTTTTTTAATTATAAAAAAATTACTCTAATTTAAACCTCTAAATAACGAATATTTCACAATAGGAACTAGCAAAAATAATAATTTAAATTTCTCAAATCAAATAAACTATAAATATAATTCTCATTAAAAGCTAAAAAATAACACTTTCCCTTTAAAAGCCAACTTAGCATGCATAATTAACCAGAAATATTGGACAATAATCCTTAAATTAAACAATATGATTATGGTCAATTAATTTAATTATTATAGGCTTTCTATAGAGTAATTGGTCTTATTTAAAAAAGTAAAACACATTTTCCGCATTCATTCTATGGTAATCTTGGTCATTATCTAAGTTTTTAGTCATTGAATAGCTATAAACAGATAAAAGATTGAGTAAAAAAAGTTACGCAATAATTCAAAGTGAATCTGTTATTCTATCAAGGTGGGTGTCTTTATATAATGGGTTTTAATAATTAGCTACCTGAATATCTAAAGTGACATCTAACCTAGTTTGTTTGAGCATCTAATATACGATATCGCATGAAATCTGATACTAAAAATATAATTATTAAAATTTCTCCAGTCATCCAAATTGATCTAGATGATAGTTAATGATGATAGTCAAAGAGCATTCTATGAATATCACAACTGCCGGTACTTTACTCTAAAGTGCGTCTAATAATTGCTTACTTCTTGTTTGGACTCTTAATTAGGTTCATAAAAAAAACCTGAGTTTCACTTCTATTTGAAACATAGATTTAGGACAAAATTAATGAATACTATCTCTGACTAAATATATCACAATTTAATGAAATATCAATTTATAAGATTTACTGTATTTTAATGTAATATTTAATCAGAATTTCGACATCCATTAATTTTTATAATCAACAAGATAGTTTATTAATAGTCAAATTTTCGATTGACTATTTAGACAATTTTTAAATGTCTTAATTGCTAGTTTAAATAAAGATGTATATATCATAAACATGCAGATCTCATATATTTAAAAATGTTAAATACTTTAATCTATTTTAAAAAATGACTTCAAATAATTTTAATTATATAAAATTCTTTAGATATAAAATGTAATAAAAATTAAATTTTTCCCAAAAAATATACTTTGAATATACTTTGGATCAAAACTAATGATGACTTTCATAACATGCAATAAATTTTCAACAAAATTGTTAATTATTTGAAAAAAGAATTTTCTTCTAAAAATAGTATATATTTTTCATTTGATTGATGTGTGAACCAAACATAACTATATTTAATAAATTAATAAACTATTTAGCCATATCATGCGTGACTAGGTGATTTTCAATTTCAACACTCAAGTTCTCATCCTTAAAATACTTCACTTCGACACACATGTCGTCGAATTAAGACTTGATTTTAGAGGACACACATAAAGCAATTGTTCAGAACACTATTGTTATCATTTTGTGAAATCTTTTTATGAATTATTTTTGTGAAATATTTATAGTTTTCTAATAACTGATTGATTTTATTTTCATAATAACCAGGTTTTCAAAGTTGACAAACAAAAAAAACATAATTTTGCATGATGATTAATTTCAACAATATTAAGGATATATTTTTGTAAAATAATAAAAATCATCAAGCAAAATTCGAGCTAAATTACTTTTAAACAAAAGTAATAAATAATTTAAATAAAAGTAATAAATTAAGTATACTTGGTTATTTCCTTTGTAAATGAATATCTATTGATCAACAATAGTTCGAACCTTTTATTGTATAAAAATAAAGACATTTATTAATAGTTTTTTTGTTAAACTTTTCCTTATTTTATGCAAAAACTGTAAAAAATCAATTCAAGAAAAAGCCTTTTATTAAAGACCACAAAAATTATTATATTTTTCGCCAAAATTCTCAAATTATTAATAAAACGATTCTTAGAAAAAAGGTTTTGACACAATTATCAGATGAATCGGATGTTATGCAATTGAAGAGTTATTTGGGGGTAAAAATTAGGTGAAAAAACGTCACAAATCATTATAAAAATATTCTTAGCAGTAGTTCCGGATATTTAATCACTTTTTAAAGTAATCTTATTTTTGAAAATAATTTTCTTATAAATAATCAGAAATACTTTTTTCTCTAAATTAGAAGAATTACCAAGAATGTCATCAAATTAATTAACTTGCAAATTTATCTATTTATCATTTAAAGAATCTCATCGTTAATTTTATCAAACAAACAAAATAATAACTGTCCAAACTAATTAACAAGCTTAAATTTAATAATAGTTATTAAATTACCAATATAAGAGCATTGCAATACAATCATGGGAAAATATTCACCTAAAACAATGACTAGAAAAAATTGTGACAAGCTAGTTTTTACAGGAGATAAATCACCAAAAATAATATAATATGTAAAAAGAGTAAAGTCTTATAATAAGTATTACATTCTTATCGGTTAATATCTGGTCTAAAACGAGGCCTTTATTTTTACTTTAGTTTAGTTTTTTGTTTTAAAAACGGAATTGAGTTGAAAGTCTTGTCTTCGGGCGCATCGATGACTTACAGGTCTCTCATCTCTTAATGCTGTGCCGTTTTTTTTATGCGCTTTAATGCTCAGGTGTTTGTATTTGTGGCCGCACTGGTAATACTACTGATCAGCGCTATTACACACCGCACAGGCAATGGATTGGAGCACAAAATTGTTGTCTTTACAAGTGAACACCACATTATATGGTTGTGTGAGCGGACAAAAGTTCTCTTTCCAACTCTTCTAGACTTTAGAAACAATTCTTGTTTTCAAACGTTTGAGGACTTCTTTTTGTGATAAAACGTTTTAATAATAATAATATTAAAGTTATTAAAAGTTGTGTTTATTTAAAACGTTTTACTTTTCATTAAAGAATTGTTTTCTTTAAAATCAAAATAATTTGTGCTTTACTTCAAATTTTAGTAAAGTTTTAGTAAAAAAAAATTCTATATATTCTATAAGAATGGCATTGGATATAATCAGGTTAATTTTCATCAACATTTTTGGTGAGTTATTGTATTATATTTCAAATAAATACAAAATTTCTTAATTTAACTGATCATAAACTTGACCTTGCTAAATGAAGCATGAAATAAAAAAGCAACTTTGACTATTTTATCAAAATTTGACAAGATAAAAATATCGGAAAATTTTCTTTTTCCTCATTAATTTTTAGAGTAAAGCAAATGTTATACTTTAACATAGATTCCGATCGGAAAGTTCTTCCAGGAAATCTGAGAAGATGACAATTAAACAAGCAAAAAAATTAAAATCCTATCAAATGATGCATAAAATTGTCGTCAATTAAGCAAAATATAACTTATTTTATATAAAAAAATCTAATTATTCTTCAAAAAAGTTTTTTTTTGTTCAAAAGATTGTAATTCAATTCAAACAAAATTAGAGCTCAAGTCTTAAAAAGTCATTATATCGACAGTAAAATACTATCCATTAAAACAGAGAATAATAGACATAACATGACTTAACTTAAGCTAATACTTAACTTTAAACATTCCTCTGCAAATGACCTTTCATATGTTCAAATAAAAGATCAAGGTATAAATTATATAATTCACTAATCCCTTCATAAAAAATAATAAACGTTTTATTAAAATATCGATTATTTTAATATTTTATATTCAATTTTCAGAAGAAATTCATTTAAAATTCATTTTAAAATTCAAGAGAAAAGTCGAAAAAAAGTTAAACATTTATTTCACATTTGATTTATTATTCCTTTCCTCCAAAAAAAAGTCAAACCTTTAAAATCAAAACAAAAATCTTATTATTGTTTTTCTTTTGTGAAAAAACTAACAATTTTACAGAAAAAGCATTCAAACCATTTCAAACCCAAACCCTGAAGAATGATCGAGGAATAAATCTATAAATATTTGAATCATTCCATTTGTTGCCATTTATTTTTAATGAAGGCTTAGACTAATGGCGTTAAACTTTTTGACTTAAAGAATGTCCAAAAAAATAATGTTTTGAGAGATTTTATTCAAAATAAATCATTAAATGATTGATAAATAAATTCGTCTGAAATACAGAGGAATTAGTGTTGAAGGAGTGGTTGGAGAGAGAGAGAGAGAGAGAGAGAGAGAGAGAGAGAGAGAGAGAGAGAGAGAGAGAGAATATGCAATAAAATTTTGATACTAAATGAATGTTATATTAAAACATTTAAGTTAAGAATTTTTATATTATTTTTATTTTCCGTTTAAAAAATATTCATTTTTCTTAAGATTAGAATTTTTTTTGTTATTCACTTATTTTTTGGAAATTCTTATTATAAGCGACAGAAAAGAAATAAATGTCTGCAACCAAAACGATTGAATGTATGAATGGATGAATGAATGAACTGATGAATTAACTAAAAATTATTTATTGATCTGAGAGTTTGGGTCAGAACTCGGGCTAACCCACATAACTGTGAATATGTAATGATGATGTATTCAGTGATAATATTGGGCTCAGAATAGTTGTTTCAATGAATAATCAATCAAATTAATATTTCAAACATCACAGAGTCATCGCTGATAATTGAAATATAAATTTCTATATATGTCAACTAGATCAATTCATAAATTATTTATCTCTAGTATTTGGCAAGAAATGGATTGACCAAGCTCCAAACATTAATCACTCTCTATTGATTGTCTAATTTCTTAGGAGTAATCTATTGATTAATCTATTGAGTAATCTATAACATTTTCAATTTTCAAGATAACATTCTCATTCCAAATAAATTAACCAAGGTCAAAGAGATGGCAAACCAATAGTCTAGTATAATTATAAAGCTAATGAAATATGACAAGAATAAGCCCATAGGGCCAAGATTATTTTCCATAAAAAATATTAATGATAAACACATTTATTATTGAAAAGCATTTCTCATTAGAAAACATAAGAAAAATAAATCTAATTTTCTCCTCTCTTTCGGTAATCAACTGATCTCTTATTAAACCACTTAAGACTTGTTATACAAATCATAAGAATCTAAACTCAATTAATTTTCTTAAGAAAATCAACAGAAAAGAGAAGAGAATTAAATTGAATTCAAGTAATAATTTTTTTCTTCTCCAAAGAGTTTAACTTATCTTTGATTTGATTGAAATTTTTTTTCAGTTCAAATATTTTACTCTGAAAATTCATTGACTTATGTTTTGTATAATTATTTGCTAGGTCATAATGAATAAAAAAAACTCCCATGCAAATAAAAAAAGAAAACGGAATTTTTAGAGGAAAAAGAGATTAACAAAAAAAATAATAAAATACTAAAAAATGTTATTATAATGAATTTAAAATCAATTCGTTAAACTCACAAAAATGTCAATTTTTAAAAATAATAAAATCTGCTTAAAATGATTACAATTCGAGCACAGAATAATTAATGACTCCTTTCCACAGAAGCCTTTCCTTTTGGAAGCATTGAATTGAAAAATTTAGATTAAATAAAAATATTCTTAATTTAATTAAACACAAGTCGTGAATAACTCATCAAAAAATTGTTTCGAAAAAAATTTCAATTATTATAAATTAGTTTTTAAAATTTAATGGCTATTATTTCTAAACAAGCACAATTATACATAACAGTAGTTATAATATTATAGTATATAATAATTTCTCATTCATTCAAAATAAAATTTGACGGAATTTCCCACTAATTAGAAATACTTGGCTATTGTCACTATCATTAATACATTCATTGACGAAGATCCTATTAAGGCTACCTTGCAAAAATTAATTAAAAATAAGCCTGGTTAACAAACAGAATGAATAACGCAAAAGGTTAATACCTTTCAATTAATGTCAGTTAGAATACAAATAGAAATACCATTTCATATCAAATTGAATTAGTTGTCAATAATCTGATTGTTATTCATCTGATCAGAATAATTGACTTATCTTTGATCTGACATAAATGTGTAAGTTTATTATCTCATCTTGGATCATGATCATTTTAAGTATTTGATAATAAAAATGCCAAAAAAAAGTCCCTTAAATTTGTCTTAAATTACATACATTTTATTAGTGAATTCACAAAAGGAATGGTATGACTCAGACTTACTTCCATTTCTAATCAGATAATTTTCAAAATTCATAAATTAAAATTAATCTTGTTCAACTCACAAATAAATATTATTAAAATATTATTTATTGAACATTTTTGGCGAAATCGGATCAAATAATATTAATATCACGACTTTTTTGATTTATAAACAATTATTTGAAGGATTTATTGATAAATAACTGATATTTTGTTTTAAAATTTATTGTAATTAAAGATTTATTATTTATATAATCGTATTTTATTATTACTTTTATTGACTCTTGCAATAATCGGATTCTTTTCAGTTATATCTCAATATTCAATTACTTATAGCCTTTTGAGGAGATGTCCTTTTTTAACATTATCTTTATTACATATTTACATAATCTAGATCAATCAATCAATGATTTTTTTCATTTATAGATTTGAGCATGGGTGTCTCATCTTACATATATCAACAAATTTTATATATCAATAAATTTGTTATCAAGATTATAATGATAGGCAAACATCTTACAACTTTTTTTATACTAAATTTTCATTTTTATAACATTAAAATCAAGTTCAATCAATTTTAGAATAAATCAATCAAGTTTATTACACAGAATAACCAACAGATCAAGCAACTTTTACATCAATTCTCAATAAAAAATTAGTGAATCTATTTTCTTTTTTTCTCCTTGGTAATTATTAACCAGGAAATACACTAATAAGACTTCATAGTTGCAAATCTTGATAACAATTCATTAAAAGTTTATCAAAACAATTGCGGATAAATTAATTTGCTTTGAAAAATGTTTATACCAAAAAGTGTCTAGTTCATTCATTAATTGATCATGGAAATAAGTTTATAACATTTTCAAGGGTTGCCATCTTTGACACCTATGGGTCACATATTTTATATACTTTTATTAAAAGGTGTTTACACTCGAAATTGAAGTCACGTTCGGGTCATTTAAATAAAAATCAATTAATTTCTCAAAAAAATAATTATAAACAAAGATTAAGGCATAATTGTAACAAGTTAAAAATTAGAGAAAAAATTATTCTAGTACAAACTTTAATTGTCATATTTTTTAACATGACTTTTTAATTTAATGAGCACGATCGATTTTTTTATTGCACTAATAATATAAATCAAATAATCTTTAATTCATAAACAATTTTTTCCCCAAAATATATGTATTTTAATGAGTTTTTGATTTTTCTTAAATGATTTTCTTATTTATTCCTTAATTAGTTTTGAGCACCGGTAGGGCTGACTACACAGGAACCGACTGTCCCTCAAATACTGTTGAAATTGTGTTCACTAAGAATGGAGTTATATGTGTAACAACCAGTTCTATACCAGAGCTCAACCATTTAGCAATCGATCCCAAACATATACCGAATCTGTTGAGCGAACCTCCAATTGTTCAGAAAATATCGTTACCTGTTATGACGCAATCATTAGTCAGCGCTCCTCCTGTGCCGTCTCAACAGATAATTGTGCCGCATATGCCTGTTCCTAATTTTGGCTTAGAAATGGCACTTTTAGAACAGCCGCTGTCACCGCAACCGGTGTTGAATCAGCCATTGGCACAGCCATCAATGGCAGAGTTTATGGCCAGACGTCTACCGTTAAGTCACGACAATACAATTAATCAAAACTTTGATTATGTTGATAGAAGTCCAGATCTTATTCAAGATAAACGTATTTACTACCAGAAAATGCTCTGGGACAAATTGAGAAGAGGAGCTCTCATCAAGAGCTTACTTAGGGATAGTCCGAATCAATTATTCGGTGTTCAGTACGTGGAAGACAACACTGATATCAATCAAAACATTCAGTCATCAGAAGAAAAGCCTCAAAATTTACAAAATATAGAAAATCCCACAAAAGAAGACAAACCAAACACTGAATCAGAAATAGTTAAGAAGCCATTAGAGGAACAACAAGTGCCAGAAGTACAGACCTCTGAACAGTCCAATAATAATAATAATAATAATCAAAATAATGATTATAACGATTATAATCAAAACCAAGAACCAATTGGTTTTGAGGAAACCTCAAACGCAAAGGAACAGATCCTTAAAGACTATTTGAAGTATATTAATAAGGATGAGAACAACCCTTCCTCTCACAACACTAAGACTGAACCGTTGAGAGTCAGCCGACAATATAGTGCGGAAACGCCTCAAACCAACTCAAAAGTACCGGACATTATCACAGGTTATATACCAGATGATCCAATCGCTACCAACGCCCACACATTTGGAGCCAAAATACGAAAGAACCAGGAACATAATGAAAATGAACAAATGGAGCCAATGGTCAGTCCGTCTCAACTTAACTACGAATATCACAAACCTGAAAGTCATCTAAAAAGTCAGAGTTTTGTGCATTCAATGCATTTTCCTCAAAACGAAGCCCAGAGTTTAACACTCGTTAGCACTGGAATGACATTTGGACACAGATTAGGTTCTAAAAATTCTGAACCAAAAATTTTTGGTTATGGATTTAAAAGTTACCCAGAATATAATGAAGACAAAGCAAAGAAGTATCGGCCAAAAAAGGCTCAGTATATAATCCAGTCTTTAAACGATGAGAGGACACCCAACGAAGATGACGTTCCTCTCGTCACTGCAAATCCCACTCAAAGAGAGATCATTGAGAGCTTTGAAAGCAAACAATACAATACCAGAAGAAATGAGAGGAAATTCAGCGCTGAATCCATACCTAAAATGGGTTTCAATGATAATAATGCAATCGATTATCAAATGAATAAAGACTTTCGTTTGGATGAGCGACGCATCGAATATAACGGGTGGCGACCACTCAGACTCAACAAAGGATCTAACGAACAGCCATTGGAAGAACACTCACCAGAAGAAAACAATGAAAATATGAAGACCTCCTCATCGTCTCAAATAGTGACAGCAATACTACCCATCACTGGAAGAGTTAGCAACAGATGGAAAGCAATCATTTAATATAATATTTCAATCATTTTATTTAATTTAAACTATTTTTTACGAAATATTTTATGAATGAATCGAAAGCACAAACTCTATAATCGATAAAAAAGTGTTGCGAATCAATAATTAATATTTTTTTGAGAAATATTTTATTCATTATATTATTATCCGTTTTTTATAAACCATTTGTTTTTTCTGTCGTTTTTATTATTTCTCGAATCAATAATCTTTCGTCTTTGACACAAATATTATTTTTTGCAAGATTACTATCTTTATTGCTCAGATAATTTTTATTTATTAAATATAATGAACTAAATATCAGGTTTATATTGATTTTCTTATATATTATCAAGGTAATCTATTTGAAGTATTCAGACAACATCCAAATAAGTCTTTAGGAAATACTTATGATTAGTAACTAATCTATTGATTAAAAGAACTTTAAATAAATTTATCAAGCTCAAAATTTATCAAAAGAGAGATCAATCAACGAGCTTAATTAAAATATTTTAGCATGAACAAATTTGTTTATTTATATAAAATTTTTTACTTTCATTTAAGCAAATATTAATAAAACAAATTTTTGCCAGTTTTGACATTTTATCAAATTTTAACCACAACCTATTTGTGACCTTGCTCATTCTTAAAATGTTATGACACCTTTCACTATATTTGCGGATATTTTTTTTATTGATTTTTATAAATTATTTTCTGAACCAAAATTTAATTGACTCTTAATTATCGAATGTATGAAAAATGACATTTTTATCATTTTTTATCCTCAAATAAAATAAACCATTAAATTAGAGTATAAAACAAAACAAAAAATTAATTAAAAATATGAAATCCCATGAAATATATAAATGTGATTCATCTCCGATAGCACAGCACACACACAACCGATCCCTTATTAATCAAATTATTTTTCTAATTTAAACTTTTCTTTTTCTTCATTTGATTCATAAACTCTAAACTTTTTACTTATTCTCTCTCTCTCTCTCTCTCTCTCTCTCTCTCTCCCTCTCTCTCTCTCTCTTTCTCTCTCTCCCTCTCCCAACAGATTTAGTTTAAAATTCATTGAACTCTCGTTAGTATAATTTGGAATGAGTTTCATTTGAATTGAAAATAAATCTAATTAAATTTAACAAGCATCAATTAGAGTAATCATCGCGTCCTAGTTTAAATTTTATTCAATTTTACTTATTATTCATTTACTTTCGAAATGTTTCTCAAAATTATTTCACAATAAAATAATTTTGACGACAAAATTATATAATTCATTTTAAAGAAGCCTAGTTCAGTTTAACAAAAAAATGCATTAATTAAGAGTAATATTCTGGGCTCAGGTGTTAACAAAATAAAAGGTGTTTTTCGAACACACTTTTGAAAATTCATATGTAAGTCATATTAACTTGGTAAAAACAGAGAATATAATGTAAAATAGTCTAGTTAAAAGTTTGCCAGACAAACGAAAACCATGATTAAATTGGGAGTGTGCATTCTAGTCATCCTAGCTCATATTTGTTTCGCTGCAATTCCATATCAAAATGGATTTATTCCAGGAGGAATTAAGACATTCGCCTACAGTACGTACTCTTTATTATAACAATGTTTGAATTTTGACCAAGATCATTTTTTGCTATTAACTAATTATGACAATTCATAGCCATAAGTCCCGACAATACCATAAAAGAGACACTTTTGCAAACATTCAAATGCAAAACGGGTTCTGAGATGAAGAAACTCCATTTTTATGCCTCATATGACGACACCTCTTCCTGTAATGATTGGAAAGTGTCTAAAGGAAGCGCTTCATTCAATATGACTCTGGGCTCAGAAGTTATGCCCTTACAATTGGAAAGTGTCGCCACTTATACCGTACATTTAAATGGTTCAAAATAATTAAACAAAGCTTGCCTTGATAAATTTTCCTTTTATTCCTAAGGTAATTTAATGCTGTACCAAATCGGTAATATAACTACCGGTGTCTGTGCCGGAGGTTTTTGGGAGAAATTCGTTGTCAATATTGTTGATCAGAGCGGATGTACCGGTACTGGTGTTAGCAAACATATCCCATTGTATGCCCTTGCTAAAATTACTGGCGGTCGATGTGATGCTGTCTGTCCCGGAAAAGTATCCGTTTGGTTCGAACCTCCAATTAAGAACTCACTGACCCCCAGTCGGGGGTAAAAGTTTATCAAAAAAAATTGATATTTGAGTCAAAAATAATTAATTTTAATTAAATCTAAAGTCAAATAAATAAACAAATTCGAAGTCAAACACTATTTATATGAACACAATTTCACATAAATTAATGACTCAATTATATGAAATTTAAAACCAAGATTAAATAAAATTATTACCAAAAACACAAAACAAACAAAAATATCTATAAATAGAGAGGACGTTGTCTAATCAAGATCAATTTAAAACAGTTTTAATCAGATTAACTTTAAAAAGAATTCGACAAAATTAATGTCTTTATTAAATAAATAACCGAATAATCTTTAAATGTAAAAAGTGTTGACCTCAATGACAAATTTGAGCAAGATCATTATCAAAACATTGAAATGTTTGATCATTTATTAAAATTTCGAGTCATTACTAATTCAAATAAGTATTGAAAACATATTCTGAATAACTTTAGCACTAAATGAGACCATATTTTCATTACTAATCAATGATTAAAATATGAGAAATAAGTTGAATAACTAATGCAATGATTTTATTTGGACAAATTCACCTTGAGTCAAAGCCGACAAACATTTGCTTGCTAATTTTTCACTCATTTACATTTTGATTGATAAGTAATTTAGTGGTGAATTTGAAACATAACTTTAATTAAGTGAACAGCGATTGGGTCGTAGGCGTCGACCAGTAATTATTGGTTAATATTCAGTGGCATTGAATGAAATTATCATTGATTTAGCCCCGGATCAATCAATCAAACAATACTTATTCGTCAAAATTATTCCTAACAATGATTGACAGTATAAAAGAATGATCATGCACAATTTAAATAGAAGTTCAGTTAATTGTTTTTCAATACAAAGACTTATTTAATAGTTTCAAACATTAAATCAATTATTAATTCGTTGAATAATTGAAAAATAATTTTGAAATCAATCACTGATTGAAAAAATGTGTTAAAACTGTAGAGAAGTCGACGAACTAAAAATTGGTCTAAACTTTTATAAATTAAGTCAAACAAATCATTAATAAATTTAATCCGAAATAATTTCAGCAAATATTTGTTAAACATTTTAAAAGATTAACTAAAATATAATTAATTTTAAAGTTGTATTGAAGCACAAACAAGGTTAATTGAAATATGCAATATTAGAGCTTACTTTATAGGATAAATGAAGTAAACTTAGCATGATTAATTTAGATCTTATTAAAACTTAAAGATTAAAGACTTATTTTGTGAACTATAGCCTAAAAAGTCTCAAAAATTTGTGGTCAGGTCAGGTAAACAAATAAATTTAGGTCAGGTAAGGTCAGGTCAGGTCCGAAACTTGTTGACCACATCAACCCTTTATTATCAATAACTAAATTAAATAACTAATTAATAAATAATATTTAATGAAAATTTTATTAATAAAAATGAGAATATTTAATAAAACAATATTTTTAAATACTATTTCAACAAAAAAATAATTCATAGATTTGTTAGAAATAAAAAGAGGAAAAACAAAAGTTATACTAAAATAACATAATTTTGTTTTAAAATAAAGGAAATATCAAAAGGAAATCCACTCAAAGATAAGTATTTAAAAGGTTTTAAAATCCCAAAAATTATCACTAATTTTCAAAAATGGAGACAAAACTAATTGTTTTGATTGGGATTCTATCGTTTTTAACCCTGGCTTATAGTAAAAGTTCGACATGTAAGTACAAAAAAATTAAATATATTTGCTAACATGCGTTTTTGAAAATTTTGAAACACACCCCTGTAATCGAGGTACATGAACATCACTGGAATCAGTCAGTCATAAGACTGTCTCAAATTATTAGTAAAATTAATAAAATTAAAGATATATTTATTTAAAATGATTTTAATATTAATTCGATTACATTTTAATTTCATAATATTATCGCTGTTTTTCTATTTATATTAATTTGAAATATGTTTTAAAAAAAATTGATTTATATTTCATAATTAAATCTAAAGTTTGAACAATCTGGTACTTTATATTGTAAGGTAACACATTAGCCCTTTCATTTTCCAATATGGGGAACACAACTAAAAATAAGTGAGATTAAGCAATTATTTAGTTTAACCAGTGACATTTTGAGAGGTCTGGGTGGTTTGCTTATACTGTAGAGATTGGAATTATGAGCCTTGTTATAAAGACCACTATCTTATTAAATTAGTGAGTTTCCATCTAGGGTGATCTTCGCTTTGATCCTAGTTATATCATTTATTAATAACAATGTTTTATTGTTTCAATTCATTTATATAATAATTAATTTGAATTTTTCATAATTTGATTTTTTGTTAGTAAGAATCGATCTTAATATTGTTGATATATTGAAAACTAATTTTAAACGCCCCTACCTATTTTATAGTGTATATAAGTATGTGACTTGGATCAAATTGTTTGTAATGATAAGTACACCTTATTTATGAGTCTATAAATTTTCGGTTAAGATAGTGGTCCTTAAAATAAAGATCATGATATCAACCCCTACAGTATAAAGAAAAACTTCCCAGACTGTCTAAGCACGACTGATTAATTTAGTTTAAATACCGGGTGTTCCGGAAAGTAAGTGCACAATATTGTAGTGTAAGGGAACTTGGGATAGCCCTCGGGATTATCCGGAAAAAATTAAATTTTGGCAAAAAATAAGTTTTAATCAATAAATTATCAATGAATAATTATAAATTTATTTTAATTTTATGAAAACTTGAGCAAAAGAATAAAATTTTTAACACTTGAACTTTGCATATTCACCTGGATATAAGGGGAATTTTTAAATGATGAGCTCAAACAACTGTCAAAATTTTATTTATTTATTTTTTAAACATAAACAAACTCAATTTAATTTTTTCCGGGTAATTCCAAGGTCTACCTTAAGTTTTTCTTACACTACAGAATTGTGCATCGACTTTCCGGAACACACGGTATAATTTTTTACTTACATTTCATCCCCATCAACATCAGCGCAATCGAAGTTTTTGCAACATTGAATCTTATTTTTTCCTCCACATTTTTTTGCTCCACAGTCCACCTCTTTTTTTAATTGGACCAAAGAAATTATTGCCACCAGTAAAATTAAAACCATCAATTTATTCATAGTTTAACTTTTTATTCAGGTCTTATTCCAAAGGAGTTACGCTGATTTTATGAAAATTTAAATTAGTTTATTTAATTAAAAACAATTTTTAATAAACAGTTTTATATTTCATAATTAAATTTCTTTTTTGTCTTTCTCATCTACCAATTAGAACTTCTGTGCAAATATGGGTGGCAGACTTGCGATATTCAACCCGGATAACATTTCTGCACGATTTTAACACACTTTACATTAAAAAACGCCACTCTAAACCGTCTGAACGGTTTTACTTTATATTGTAACGGTCTTAATTCTAGACCTGGGAGAAAGAATTATAGCTAAGCGATAAATTAAATAAAGGACACAATATAAAACAATTTGATTTAGATTTAATAATCATAAGTTCTAAAACTTAACCGGTAGGGCGTCAGAGTTAAAAATTATACTACAATATATTAAAAATGTTTACATCGATTCCTACTATTTATGCCATTATGAATTAAATTATGCTTATTAAGAATAAAAAGATTAAAAACTCGTATCGTTTAATATTTAGAAGCTATTGATGAACAAGTTTAATTTTATTGTAAAAACATAAAATAAAAACAATTCACATTTGATTTTCTTGAAAGGATCTACTATTTACCTTAGTTTTAAACAAAATATCGATAACACATGGAAAATGTACAAGTTCATAATAACAATTAAATATTTACAACAAATTTTGAGATCAAACCCATAATCACTACATTTACAAAAATTTTCAATAAGATAAGCTTCTCGAAATTGTTTTAGTATATTTTCAATATATTTATTCTAAAATATTTGGTGGAATAGTTTATGGGTTTATAAGAGTGTGTGTGGATTATTTTACAAATAGCTTGATGTACGATAGATTATGATTGCTTCGATGTACCTGTAAATCAGAATATGGGTGGATTAGTGTTCGGGTTGAATAATGTAAGAGTAGTTTAGTGTACGGATAAGTTAGTTTATGTTTATTGTACTAGTGGATTTATATACGTGTGGATTAGTGTACGCGCGTGATAGTGAGCGAATGAAATAGTGAAAGCGCCGAGTAGTGTTTACGTGAATTAGTATACAAGCGGTCTAGTGTATGCGTGAATTAGTGAACCCATGTATTAGTATAAAGGTAAATTACTGTATGCCTGAATTAACATACGCCAAGGTTAGTGTACTTTACCTGTACGTTATGGATTAATGGAACTTATGGAGCAACGAACTTATGAGAACATAGATTTAACAGAGTTCACGAGTTGGTGGGTGGGTGCAAAACGAAGCTATTTACCACACTTTACTTCGCAAATGTAGTAAAAAGTAAAATAAAGTTTTTTGTGATTTTTATCTTATTTTTATAGTGACTAGTTTATTCTTTCATAAAAATCAAGCGTACAATTATTTTTTAATTTTTATTTCTTGTTTTTACAATAAAAATTTATTTGTTCCTCAATAACTTTAAATCCTAAAAGATACGTTTTATATCTTTATATTCATAATCAGCATGATCTAATTAATAAAAATCGATATAAATACTGTAAATATAATTCAAAATAATTATAAATTTTGACGCCCTCTACCGGTTATGTTTTTGAACTTATGATTATTAAATCTAAATCAAATTACTTCACATTATTTCCTTTATTTAAATAAACAATTTTCTTAATTATAAGTTATAACTCCCTATCCCAGGTCTGAAATATGGACCGTCACAATACAAAGTAAAAAGGTTAAGAGTGGCGATCTTTACTTTAAATACTAATCTTTGGGTGGATTGCCATTTGACTCATTGCTGACGAAAGGATAAGCCCTGTCCCGAAACTGTCCTTTAAATCAAAATTTTGATTTAAAAATTTGTGATTAACAGTAAGTCAAGTGCTTATACTTTTAAAATTATGCAAAATCACATCATCAAGCTTAATTTATCATCTTTAATAGCCCACTGTTGGTTTCGAGTACCCTTTTGACTCCACGTGCAAATTCTGTGGCCATCCTTTATTTTCCTTTATTTAAACTTACCTGGCTATTATATTGAAATATACCTAAAACATATTTGTTAATATAACATTACTATAATTAATCTATAATTTATTTAATTAATTTATAATTTTTGATTAATCCATCCTTTCCTTAATTGGGTTTTATTAATTAAAATAAGAATATTTAATAAAACAATATTTTTTAATACTATTTCCACAAAAAAAAGAAAATAATTCATAGATTTGTTAGAAATAAAAAGAGGAAAAACAAAAGTTATACTAAAATAACATAATTTTGTTTTAAAACAAAGGAAATATCAAAAGGAAATTCACTCAAAGATAAGTATTTAAATGGTTTTAAAATCGCAAAAATTATCACTAATTTTAAAAAATGGAGACAAAACTAATTGTTATGATTGGAATTCTATCGCTTCTAACCCTGGCTTATAGTAGAAGTGCACCATGTAAGTTTACAAAAATTAAATATATTTTACTATTAAGTTGAAATTAAAGATTGTGGTCCTAACGCCGATTACATCACTTGTGGCAGTGCGTGTGAGCCTAACTGTAACACATTGCGGTTACCGCCACGAGTCTGTGCTACGCGTCAATGTGTACCCCAATGCAGGTGTCGTCGGGGTTACATCAAAAGAACACAACATTCGAGTCAATGCATTCCTACCTCGAACTGTCGTTTTGGATAAAAATGACATTTTTATGAACTTATGTAGATTTGAACAAGATCATACTTATTATAGCTTTAATATTAAACATTTATTTGAAAGTATAATAAATATTTTAATATAAATAATAATATAAATTAACCAAAACTTTGATTAAAAATATTAAATAAAACTTATTGTTTTAATTTACGCCTTAAAAGTTGATAACTGGATCAAATGAAGCAAGTTACATTATTATTTCATAACAAATTTCTCATAACATAATGTTTTAGAACTTTTAGAATAATATAAAACCTTTTGTTTTGAAATAATTAGAAAAACTATTCATAAATATTATGAGTATTAAGAGTATTGTTAAAGAAGGGTCGAATAATGAGTGCAAAGGTTGTTAATTATTTTGTTATAATTTTTGAATGCACTGACCAAGTACATGCAGTGACCAATGACTATTCTCAAATAATTCAGCACATATATTTTTACAAGATACAACCCTTTTCAGAGAGTTTTTATACTTTCTTTAGTCATTAATATAATCACATATATGAATATGTTTAATATGCTTGCTCATGTCACATAGCGTACGCACAAAATGCACTCAAAAGCTGCACTTAATATTCGACGCTGGTTAAAGTATTGAATGATTAATCTTACTATCGGCAAAATCATCAGTTTAATCCTTTTAACCTTAAATCACCCATGTATTCTCTATGGGTGACATAAGTTCAAGGTACATATCATAGGTACCATTGCCGGTAGTTAGATTAATCAATACTTTAACAATACTCTTACTAATGAATTTGCAAATGTGATACAAGTTGAGGAACGGACTTTAGTTTCACACTTTA
>JAQIXI010000543.1:0-21754 GCA_034700165.1 Galumnidae sp. Gr-Ori-00277
AAAACTCTGTTCATTTCGTTTATTCTGTTCTAATCGTTATTCTCAATTCAGAGGGAGTGAATGAGAGAGAAGGAGGGAAAGAGAGAGAGAGAGGGAGAGGGAGAATGGGAGAGATATTAACAACTGATGGATGCATCGGATGGAGAAATAGACGTATTTCTAAATATTGCCTAAAATGTATTGGTTTAACGGTTCGGATCAATAAGGCTTTGGTATAGCAATAGTAGAGCAGATCCAATGCTAGACACACGCAATGCACAGAATAAAAGGACAGAAGAGTGAGTGCTCTAATATAACTATAGACTACATAAATATAAGATGCAATGGTTAGCAATGGATAGCAACCAGAAATCAATGAATAGCAACACTTCTGCACTCATACTCTTTACTCTTAGATCTTATGTTAGTTTGCAATTGATTTCAGTCCCAACACAACAACCAATAGATGAAAGTCAAGTCAATATAAGACAAATATATTAAAGACAAAAACTAATTTTAATCATTTTTGATTATTGCGATCAACAGAAGACCTGAAGATTTTCAATGAGAATCTCATCGAAAAGCGAAATTCAATACAAATTTCCATTAATTTTGTTTTGAGATTTACAACAAAATAATGCATTCAATGCATTCAAATGAGAAATGAGAACACTTTTAGAGTAAAACTGAAATTTTGTTGAAATAGCGCTACAAAAAGATTAACGTTTGAAGAAAAGCAGCGAAAAAGAGAGAGAGAAAGAGAGAGAGAGGAGGAGGAGAGGGAGAGGCAGTGCGACACACATATAATAGTCAAAAGAGAGGAGAGGAGAGAAAGAAAGGGGGAGAGAGAGAGGGAGGGAGAGAGAGAGCAGAATGAAGATTATATACAACGAAGTAGAGACGATTGAAAGCACGGTATAAACTGCAAGAGGAATGACCTCAACAGTCAATACTAAGTGTAGATCGACTTAACGCTAACCGAACCGAAAAACGAATCGAGACTTCATTTTTAGTATTTTAGAACTAATAAAATAAAGTAAATGTTAAATACCTTTCCAGCGGCCCGTCCCAATCGGACAATACCCAGTTTGACCCCCACTGGCCATAACTCTGATGATGTCTGTGACTGAGTCGTTGACGAAGTCAAGTCCTTCATTACAGACTTTTCTTAAGAATTGTGTATTTGATATTGTTTTGGATTCACTAAAAGAGGATTCACTTCTTGTGTCAGTCGATTGACTCGTATTGAGTGGTTAACCTTCAAATAAGAGGCGAATTACTTAATAGTTTATATGAAAAAAAGTGAACTCCAGTTTAAGGCACATATAATGAGAGGATATGAATAGCAATAGCTCTGGCGTTGAGAGCACAGAGGAAATGGACAGGACTTGTACTTCAAAAAATGTTGTG
Source organism: Galumnidae sp. Gr-Ori-00277 (assembly GCA_034700165.1). Classification (NCBI taxonomy): domain Eukaryota; kingdom Metazoa; phylum Arthropoda; class Arachnida; order Sarcoptiformes; family Galumnidae; species Galumnidae sp. Gr-Ori-00277. The sequence continues at coordinate 1,390 of JAQIXI010000543.1, forward strand.
CGACTTGTGCTAAACCTAAAGGTTACGGATAAGAAGGAGAGAGCGTTACCGGCAAAACAAAAAAGAGAAGAATTAAACTAAAATATCAAATCAAGAGTTGATTTTCAACTTTTAAGCACAACATTAACACCAATAGCACAGAATAGTACAGCAAAAGCAGTACTTTATATCTTATTGCAAGAGAAATGCATTTCGAGAAGATTTTTAGTAAACTTTGAGAGCAATTGTAGTGAAAAACTTATGCATAAAAAAGAGTGAAACTAATAGTCATTGACCACAGATTTTGTCAAAAGTTTTGCTCAATTTTTAGAGTATTTCCTCTTAACTGAGCGATAAGTGTTTCACTTGAAAGTATTGGAAACTTCAATACTTATTCAGAGTTATTACAAACTGTGGAAAGAGTCGGTCAATGAGTGTCAGCCACTCAGAGAGTGATTAGAATGCAATCAAAGGAGAGATAATTATCAATAAATTGCAAACAATAAGACAAAAGTTTTTAGATTTCAAGTAAAGATCAGTGGCCTTACATTTAAAGCTTCTGAACAATAGTTGTTTCAGTGAACGACACATATATCCCAAACACGTAATACTTGGTGTTAGTCGACAAGCGTTGAACAGCACATCTGTTCCCGTCTCTGTTGGACTGTTTTTCTCGGAGTGAAGTCAATTCGAGCCACCTTTTAGTTAAGCGTCTGACACAATGTGAGGGCATATCCTCTCATAAACGCAAATCCTCTCCACATAGTTGTTAGCAGTGGTTGAGTCCAAGCAAACGGAGTGAACCTTACATTCTGTGTGTTTATGACATCAAACTATGCGTACTATCAGTGCTCGCACTGCACTCCAAACACTCATTTATCTATCGATTGCATACAATGCTATGAACTTGAATTCATTGTTCACAAACACTAAACTATAGAAAACTACACAAAACTACTCTTCGATACCAAAATTCTATAATTTTAGTAATAATTTCACTTAATTTCACTCATTCTTTGTTTTATAACTTATTTAATGGCTTTCGTTGTTAGCCATACGGGAGTTAGTTGTCATCCCTCGCATGTGACTCAACAGTTGCTAATTAGTTGATTAAGTGATTTATCAAAAAAACAGGTAATTTTATGTCTAGAATATTGGCTAATCTTTTGTAAAGGAAATACATAAATAATTATCAGTTTCTTAGAAATATAGTATTTTAGAGAAGAATTTATTGATTTTTTGTTTTCAATGCTTTACTTCTGAAATGCAATAAAATTCTTGAAATATATATTTTCCGATCATTTTCTCATAGAATTGTCTCAAAGTTTGCAGACATTTGGAGTAAATATCGATTTAATCTGAAGTAACTCTACTTAAGTCAATCTCTATTCAGTTTCTTTAATCACATTTTATTTGGTGAAGAGGACAGCCTTTCCTTTTAGTACAGTCTGTAATTCAGTCATCTGTTTAGACTCAAGAGACTAAACTTTAGAGTTATTTTGCCTGAAGTTCACAAAATAAAAAATATTTAATTAATTGCTTTGATTTGAAGCAAACGTCAGATTTTATTTAAATATTGAGAATATTCTCTCATTTCTCAGAATATATTTATTTCTTTTCGTATTTTTATTTAAGAAAATAGTTTTTAAAAAGTATTCTAAGCGTCGAATAAAACAATTTTTTTTCCTAATTTTTTAAGAGAAAAATGAGTTAATTTTAGAAAAGAAGATAAATAAACAATAAATTGACAAAACTATTGATCAAAAGGCGGGTAAACCAAATAATTGCGGTTCAAATTCCAATAGAGAGGGAATGATAAAAGTGGCGTTCCTTTGAGTGCACTTAAACCTGACGTCGGGAACCATAACACACTGCATGCCTGCACTGATAGCCCCGTCAACTCCTAAACCCGAATCTTCAAAGACGAGACAATTTTTTGGATCAACCGGTGGATCAAATCTGTTGGCAGTAATTAAGTAGACGTCTGGCGCCGGTTTCGGTCGTTTCACTTCTTCGTCATCGCGAGTGAACACTATGTGTGAGAAGTAGTTCCCGACTTTGAATAGATTCTGATATTGGGATGTCTTGATTTTGAACGACTCGAGTGTACTTCCGGTGGCGATTGCCATCGGAATGTTGTGTGCCTTCAGGTGACTGACTAGTCGTTCCACTCCAGGCATGAGTTCACAGTTTTCCATCTCTTTATAGTAAATTTGTTTTTCGAGTTCCCGAAACTCTTTGACATTAATCGGAAGATCTGTTGAATCGATGATCACTTGTATTCCGCGCTCGACTTCCATTCCGAGTACTTTTTCCTGTAGTTCTAAACTGTATTCATTTACCCCTAATATTGGATTTAATGAAATTTTTTATTTGAAATTATTTTAATTTATTTGAAAATTTCAAGAATTGACTCTTTTTATAGACTGTATTAAAGTTTTCATTTAACGCAAACTTTAAATCTTTAAAAGAAATAATTGGGAAAATAAATACATCTTTATTTTAACCCTAGTTTTAAAAGAAAAGGTCATTTCACTGCTTTAACCTAAAAAAAATTAATTAAAAGTTACAAAATTAACGTTAAATTCAAAAGTTTTAGAGTTTAGTCACAACTTTTCAACTTTTTTCTCTTCTTTTATTACTTAAGTATTTGAAATACAAACCATATCTCTTGAGGAGAATGTCAATGGCTTTGGCGAACAGCACTTCACTGTTGATGAGTAGTCCGTCTAAATCGAAGATAACGTGAGTGACCGGAGAAAAGGTATTCATTTCAGGCATTTTAGAAAACGATTTATTTTTAATAAATAATTAGTTTTTTAAAAAGTTTCAAATAATTCGTAAATCAATTCATAAAAGACTTTGACTTTTGAATGAAAGTTATAGTTAAGTAACAGATGGGAAAGCCTTTCACCAAATGGTCGAATCGCTTCCAAAATTACCAAATCATTAATAAAATGTCCTTCGATTGAATTGAAATCAATAAATCGCTTCAAAAAATAACTTTTGATAACTTTTTTGGCGATAATTAGTTCTGAGATTAAGTAATGAATTAAAGAGAAAAGAAGTCATAATTTTATTAGAAATCCTCTAAAACTTATCGAAATGTAGAACCAATTCATTGAATCGATGAGAATATCAACTGATTTAGTAATTTGTTTATTATTTTGTGATATACTTTTGATTAAAAAAGTTTACTTTGAAGACAAGGACTTCCAATCAATCGATAAATTGAAGGAATTTTTGGAACTTTGAGTCCAATAAAAGATTCATTTGTTTTAAAAAATATTTTATTTTAAAGAATAATTTGAACTCTAATTAAAAATATAATTAAAATCAGATTCGAAAATACATTAATTGCGTTAATTTATATATTGATTATAACTTTTTTAATCAATCATTTGTTGAACGAAATTAATGATTGATTTTTCATTTTTTTTTTGTTTTTTTGTTGACTAATCTTAAGATTAATAGAAAAAACAAAATAATCAAAAATAAGACAAAAATAACGATTAAATATTTACACAATTTTTAAGATCGAAAATAACATATCATTGACTGAAAAATCATTTGTCGTCGTTGTCGTCGTGCGACGGACTCGAAGGAGAATATGTCGGACTCGTAGGGGAATAACTCGGAGATGTTGGAGAATATTGAGAGCCGTGAGGACTGGTTGGTGAATAAGTAGGGCTCGTAGGCGTATAGTTAGGACTCGTTGGAGAGTATGTCGGACTCGTCGGCGAATATTTTGGAGACGACGGACTATACGATGGAGACGTTGGCGTATATTTTGGTGAACTCGGAGAATATGTCGGAGACGTCGGCGAATATCCCGGAGAAGCACCACTAAAGTTAGGACTCGTCGGCGAATAAGAGGGACTCGTTGGCGAATAACGCGGAGAAGTCGGAGAATATTTGGGTGACGCCGGAGAATATCGGGGCGACGACGGAGAATATGACGGACTCGTTGGTGAATAAGAAGGACTCGCGGGAGAGTACTTCGGTGATGACGGAGAATAAGTGGGCGAACCCGGAGAATAAGAGGGCGACGTCGGAGAATATGACGGCGAAGAAGGACTGTATGACGGACTCGTAGGCGAATACGAGGGACTCGTCGGTGAATATGATGGAGACGTCGGTGAATACGATGGACTCGTTGGGGCATAAGAAGGAGAACTCGGAGAATATGATGGACTCGTTGGTGAGTACGAAGGGCTCGTCGGAGAATAAGAAGGACTCGTTGGAGAATATGATGGACTGGTCGGAGAATAAGAGGGACTCGTCGGAGAGTACGAAGGACTGGTTGGCGAATATGATGGAGAAGTTGGAGAATAAGAAGGACTCGTCGGAGAGTAACTGAAAAGAATAAAAATCATTAATTGTTATACTTTTATCATAACTGAGATTTAATTGCAATCGAAGAAAAAACATACGAAGGACTGGTCGGCGAATAACTCGGACTCGTCGGTGAATAACTGGGACTCGTGGGAGAGTACGACGGACTCGTTGGTGAATAAGATGGCGAAGTCGGAGAATAGTTAGGACTCGTCGGCGAATAATTTGGAGAAGTCGGCGAATAACTCGGACTCGTCGGTGAATATGACGGACTCGTAGGAGAATAAGTTGGACTCGAAGGCCCCACACCCGGAGACATCGGCGCATAGGCCGGAGATGAAGGTGAATATGACGGCGATAGTGGGCCGTGAGGTGAAGGTATGTATGGCGACGATGGAGAACCGGGTGATCCCGGTTGTGGTGACCAACCGGGAGAATAGCCGGGAGAAAATCCACTCGCGTCAGAAGCTGCTGACGGAGAAAAGCCGGCCGCACCCGGAGTCATTCCCATTCCCAAACCGGGAGACCATGTCGTGCCATAGGCAGGGGTCGCGCCCTGATTCCAGGGCGTCATTTGAGGAGACATTCCTGACATTGAAGGCGAGTCCGCACCGCCAAAGAAAATTCCGGCCCCTTTTAGCCAAACATTAGTTTTTAAGTAAAATATAAACAAATCAAATGAAAGACTTACCCATTGCTCCGATTCCGGCCAAATTCATTGGAATTTCAATTCCATGTTTGCACTTATCCGGGTCCAAAAGCATACCAAAAGCACCCGTTCCCATTTTGGCCAACTGTCCCACAATTATGTTTTCTGAAACACCTTTGAGATAATCGACCTCTGCGTGTGAGGCCGCGTCAATCAATACATCAACTGTTTCTTCAAAAGAACATCTCATGAGAGCCCCGACATCCTGTCTATTAATGCCGTGACGAGTAATAGCCATAAGATGTCCCTTAGCTGTCATGACATCACAGAGAAGAGCCAAATGTCTGTAATTGACATACGATCCGTCAAAACTGATGACGTGATTCATTTCCTTCTCCACTGCTTTTCTCACGGCTTCGATGCCTAACGTCGAGAATATTTCGCAGATATCGTTAGAATATGTTCGCGAGGGGTCGACGTCTCGTTCGGAAAGAACTCTCATAAGAGAAGTGCCGTCAGTCTCGAGCAGCCACTCAGCGATTGCCTTATATTCTCCCGTTTCAGTGATAACTATTCGTTTCTTGTTATCAGTGGTCGGCAAATGCATATAAACTTTGGTAATGGACTCAATTCCCTGAAGAGTAATATCTGAGAGCATTGAGGCCTCAATACATCTGAGAAAGACGTCGTCTTCCATTTTGTCGACCTGTTCCTCTTCTTCCATCTTTTCGTCTGAATTCATAATTCGAATTCGAAGAATTAGTTTCTCTGCGTTATCGTCATTGAAGATACAGTTGAGGTCATCTCCAAAACCTGCGCTTATCTTTTCAGCGATCTGTTCCATAGTTAACTTCTTGTCAGTCATTCTCTTTCTGTCCAATTCTATTCTCAAAAGCCAGGGACTAATCTTCGATGTGTCGAAGTCTGGCATTTCATAGTAGACATTAACGAATTCTTGGTCTTCCATTATCACTGAATTAAGAGGATCCGGATCGTAGTATATGGCTGTATTGGCGGTCACTTTACGAAGAGTTGTGTGTTCTAATCGACACAACACATCTTTGGCTTTTTCTGCGTCTCGAGCGGCCGCACCCGTCAAAAATACAGTCAATGACGGAGTCTTTGGTTTCTTAGATATGTTTATGATTTCTTTAAGTCGAGGAACGCCTAAAATATAGAAAAAAATTTAGTAAAGAAAAGTTGAGTTCATAACAATACTATTACGAGTTATTCAAATAAATTCTTACCTAAAGTGACGTTTTTGGCGGAGACACCGGCGTAATGGAAAGTGTTGAGAGTCATTTGTGTGGCCGGTTCTCCCAAAGATTGAGCGGCTAAAGCGCCCACCATTTCTCCCGGTTGGACCTGAGACTGTTGAAAACGGGTTTCTATTTCTCCGATGAGCCAATCGAATGCTTCACAACTGAGTCTGTCCTGTTCTGTGATCTTTTTGGTACACAGAGTTGATCGCAACAGTGCTCTGAAAAGAAGTGTCGCGTTTTGATTGGCCTGAACTGAAAGCCTGTCTTCTCCGGGCACTATAATTAAACGTTTGACCAGACTTTCCACCCCATCCATCACTTTGAGTGGTGAGAGATCTGTTGGACCCCTGAGGTTGACGTGAAATATCTTCTGTGCGTTCCATATCATACGATTCAAATTACAGGGAAGGACTACTTTTGAGTCTCCCGTTGGAAATATTGTACGAAGAATTTCACGATCGGCTTTGAGTCGTTCCCATTCCTGTTCGAGTTCTGATAGAGAGGAGGGATTACCCAAAAGATCGCGAACCACTTCTTCAGAGAACACTCTTTAAACAAAATAAATGTATTAAAAGATTGAAAAATAATAATAAAATAAAAGCAATACTTTCGGAGATGTCTTTCATTTGTTGCGTCAAATTTGAATCGATCTCTAAATGCCTTATCATTCGGTTTAAGTGACGGCAAATTTTGAAACTCTACGGCCCCGCCGTCGAGACCGTCTTCTCCATATCTCAACTGAATCACCTGTCCGTTTGAATTACGAACTGTTCCGTCATATGTGGCCATAACGGATTCCATAGCTTTGATTAATCGTCTTTGAATATAACCGGTTTCAGCAGTCTTTACGGCGGTATCAATAAGACCTTCACGACCTCCCATTGAATGGAAGAAAAACTCAGAAGGGGTCAAACCGGCCAAATAAGAATTCTCTACAAAACCACGGGATTCGGGGCCGTAATCGTCTTTAATGAAATGTGGAAGAGTTCTCTTTCTGAAACCAAAAGGAATACGCTTTCCCTCAACGTTCTGTTGTCCGACACAAGCGATAACTTGAGAGATGTTAATTTTAGATCCCTTGGCTCCGGACACGACCATAGATTTGAAATTATTGTTTTCGGACAATGATTTCTGAGCGGAAGCACCCGTTTTGTCTCTGGCGTCGTTCAGAATACGATTCACTTGATTTTCGAATGTTTGACGTAAAGTATTTCCAGGAGTGGGCTCTAACTCGTCGTTGTGAGCCTTTTCTATAACTTCAATGACGTCTTGTTTGGCTTTTCTGATGGTCTCCTGAATGTCTTGATATGTCTGCGGATCAGCAAAAGTATCGCCGATACCAATAGTATGGCCTTCGAGTAGAAGCCAATTGTTGACAACAGTCTGAATATGACCGTAGAATAGACCACAAATTTCGTGACCCATTTCATTGAATACGACGTGCATTAGAGAACCGGCGGCTTTACCCACAGTTTTGGAACAGACTATTCCAGAGATGAGTTCACCATGCTCAATTAACACTTTGGTGTCACCGGGAGATATCCATTTATAGGGTCCGTCGTCTTCTTCGTCGGGATGTGTCGAATGGTTACGAATAAGAGAAACGGGTCCGGGAATGATAAGTGAGAAGAGCTGTTTTCCTGTCCACAAAGGTTTGGGTTTGAGGATAGCAGGCATTGGCATCTTTCCGTCCCAAATCGGCAAAAACATCAACAAATTCATCATTTGTTCCTTTTCGAGGAATACATCTCTTTTTGTCATTTTTCTGACGGCTGTAAGAGTGTCCTGGACTATACCCATCACTGGTTTGTTGGACTGTGGAGTGATAATGTTTCGCGGCACCATGGCCAATTGCTCCATTTCTGCTCTGGTCTCCAAAGACTGCGGGACGTGAAGATTCATTTCATCGCCGTCGAAGTCAGCGTTATATGGAGTGGTGACGGAAAGGTTAAGTCGAAAAGTGGACCATGGTAACACTTTTATTTTGTGCCCCATCATGGACATTTTGTGAAGAGTTGGCTGACGATTGAAGACAATGACATCGCCATTACGTATGTGACGCTCAACTTTATAGCCATATTGGAGATGAAGATCACTTGGCTTTGGATGAAAGCGAAGGTCAATGCGTTCGCCGTTATCTCTGATGATGTATTTGGCGCCGGGATATTGATTGTGACCCTTTCGGACCAATTCGTGCATTTGATCGATATTGAATGGCGTCACGATCTCAGGAAAGGTTAAATTCTGAGCGATAGAACGCGGGACTCCCACCTCATCGATACGCAAATTGGGGTCCGGAGTAATGACTGTTCGCGCAGAGAAGTCCACTCGTTTTCCCATAAGATTACCTCTGATTCGACCCTCTTTTGACTTAAGGCGTTGTTTTATTGACTTTAGGGGTCGACCAGATTTTTGTTGTGCTTTGGGAATACCCGGAATGTCGTTATCGACTAAAGTGGCGCAATGGTACTGGAGCATTTTCACATTCTCTGCTATTATATGAGTGGCGGCCCCCGACTGTTCGTTTCGAATCAATTCGTTATTGCATTTCACGATATCCGCCAACTTATGGGTTAAGTCGTCCTGATTTCGGGCCGAACCAAACATAACAACTGCCGGTCGGACACAAAGAGGAGGCACTGGAAGTACTGTAACACACATCCAATCGGGTCGAGCGAATTTTGGATCCATTCCAATGATGATCACCTCTTCGTCAGTGATGTGTTTAAATATTTCGTGAACTCTCTCTGCGGTCAGAAATATCTTCTTTTCCTGAGAGTCTTCGTTTAAGTGTTTCCATTCGGCAGTCAATTCGAGACCAACTCTTCTAATCATTGGTTGATATCTACCACACCCTCCGTGAGTGTTCAGCTTCTTTTTCAGCTGATCTGATGGGTCTTCGTTTGGTTCGGAGCGGTTTATATCGATATCTTCACCGCCTGATATCAATACGTATTCATTACGAAATAATTAAATGTAAGAAAAGGTCAAAAACAGGGGTTAAAAAGATGTCAAACCTTCGCAAATGTTTTTTCCTTTGCAGAGATCGTAGACATGAGTCAGTCTTTTGCGAGGATTTCCTTTCGTTTCGTTAATTATTTCTTTAATCTTCGGATTTGTTGGAGAAATGAGTAGTTTTGAACAATAAAAACAAACGCAACGCAAGACTTTTATAGTTTTGCTGAGGAATCCGATGTGAAACACGGGTTTCGATAATTCCAAGTGACCAAAATGACCAGGGCATTCCGTCATATTACCCGCACAAGTCTGACAACGACTGATCCTATCGATCACTCCCTGACGCGGATCCATAAGTCCTCCGAGTTTTGGCCGACCATTTTCTGTTGTCTCCGCGAATTGAATGCCCCCATCGGTGACAGACATACGTCTAATCTCGTCGGGTCCTAATATACCGAATTGGACCCGACGGGGATCCCTTACGGGCGCTTTTGAATCGTTAGTCACAATGTTTGACATTTTAGCCAAACAATGAAATAACAAATGGAGAGACAAACAGGAAATGGAAACTTAAATACATTACAAACGTTTCCATAACAACAACTCTTCAACTGATACTCAAATTAAAGGGTTGTCAACAACAACGCATTCCCGGAATATTTCATTCATAAACTAATTACAAATAATAAATGAAGTTTTATTTGTACCCTTTTTTTTTAAATAGTTCTTATAATTCATATATTAATTAAATTATAAAATATTAAATTTTACAAATTTTATGATCATTTTATAAAATTTAAATTCAATCGAATTATTTGTAAAATTTAGTTCAAAATAAATAATATAATCTTGTTCAAATTTAAATTAAAACTGTAAATTACAGAGTTTATGAACTGCACATTCTGTTAAACCAGAAGACTTTTAAAGTTCAGTTCTAGTTAAATCTAAAAATGACCAAGATAAAATAAAGGTTCAAATCTGTCTATGAAAATATTAAAATTGTTTACAAAGTGTTTATTTAAGCAAAACTAATTAAAATCATTATAACATAAATTACTTATAGTTATTTAAAATGAACTTGTAAAACCTTGTAAAACTTAACATGCTAACTTTCACTTTTTTTAGTGAGATTTGTAAATATAAGGATAAAAAAAAGTTGAAAATGAGTGAAATCATTCTTTTTTGCTTTCGTTAAAAACTTGGCAAAAATGTTGATCTATTTTTATCAATTGAGACGTTATTCTGAGCTCATTCTGTGCACTTTCCCCACATTTGCCTCAAATTCATTGAATTAAAGTTTTATTGAATTAATGATAACTCTTTCAGTCGTTTTAAATGTAATTAGAATTAAATCAATGAATTAGTGGTTAAGACGTTAAGAGTTTTGTGTAATTGTTTTGTGTCTCTATTTGTGTCATCGAATGACTCAATGAATAACTTTTAAACGAATTTTTAACCAAATTTTGAGATTTTTTTAAAGGCTTTTGTATTATAGCCTCAAATAATATCTATATTTAAACTGAGTTCCAGTGAGAGGTTGTGTCACGAAAAGAGTCCAAAACAGAATTTCATTATTTATAGAGTGCTTTCAAAATTAGTTCATTATTTCCTGTTTATAGCAATGATGTCTGAGCGCCGATTCAGAGGTATTGCCATTTAATCCTTTAACTCAATTCAGTTTTCGGTGATATTCTGTGTTGTCTTCTGTTTGTCTTCAGAACTGGAGTCACAAAATCGGATTCCGTGTAATCTTTGCGGAAGTAATGGTGCGTCCGTTCGGTGCGATAAATGTCAGTCAATGGCGTTTTGCCTGTCCTGTGATGACATGTATCACAGACATCCTAAACGGAGGTATCACTTGAGGAAAGCCGTCGCACTTGAAATGGTTGGTCTAATTCCTATCTTTACTAAAATCTTTTAAGCCTTTAGACTAAGAGTTGAAAATTTGTGGTTATATTTAAAAAATGAGTTAACATTTAGTGAATTCTGAGCCAAAAATTGTCAAAATATTCATTAATTTATAATTTATTGCATTTTTTAGTTTTCATTCAATTTCTGTGTCACAGAATCTGTGATATTATTAAAACCAAAGTTTTAGAATTCAGTTAATATTTAACTCAACTCTAAAGAAGAAAAAGAATGAATAGATTCTCTATGAAAAGTATTTGACCATGATCATTCTTTAGAACTTAATGAGTTAATTAAGGAAATTAATGGAGAGAATGGAATCCAATTTGTTTGGAGTTATTAAAAAATTAGTCATCGATGGCTTGAATTTTGATGACTTACAGAATTTATTTAGTCTTATATTTATTTTGGACAAATTTCAAGTATGATCTTGCTAAATTTTAAGGAAATCAATTGAAGTTAAATTAATGATCTTTGCTTTGGATTTGTTTTGTTTGACAGAAACACGAATTTGTGTCAAATCATCGCTTTTTTATTTATTGCTCTCATTTTGTTTAGACGTAAAATAATTTTCAAATCTTTAAGACTTATTATATTTTATTATTTCTAAAATAATTTAATTAAGAGAAGAGAAGGGAAATAACATATAGAGTGAGGTAAAGGGATGTAAAGGGAGGTAAAGGGAGGTAAAGGTAGGTGAAAGTATAACAAAATCTAAGAATTTCCTAATATCTGTTAAATATGATTCGATAATCAAATTTCAGCCAAAAAGACATTTGGAAATCACTCAACAAATTATGAATCCAAACAATACTTTCAATGAGAGCCACATTAGTGCACATCCATCACATCCCTCTAAAATGCCGGTTCCACCGCCAAGAAGAAAGAAGAAAGGCATTACTCTTTCCAGTATTAAAGTATTGTTTTCTTTAAAATAGAGCTCAGAATAATTCAATTATTTGATTGTTAGGAGACTTTTACGAATACCGGAAATAAATTGAGGAGATTTGTAAGTAATGAGAAACTATCCGTTCCTTCGGTCAGTGGCAGTAAATTTCTGGATGAATGCCATCCGATAGAGAATCCGATAATCAATAAACCGATGCAAACAATACGAACACAAACTTTACAAAATCAAAGGTTCTTAACTCAAAACAACAACTTTGGAACCCTTCCAAACATTAAACGTCATAATTCTTTTGCGGCAAAATTACCGGAACCAGAGCCCACTCCACCCCCAACGCCTCCAAAACCTAAACAACTAATACCCGCCGAAGCGGTAATAGTTTTAATTTTTCTTATTTTGTTTAAATTCTTAATTATATAAACAGTTTTATGAAAACTATCGAAAGGCTTCACTTCCCGCTCAGAATATGTCGACAAACGTTATAATAAATAAAGTTTCGTCGAGTATTGGAGATCTTTCAAAGGATATACCTTCTAATGCCGTTCCCAACAAAAGGGTTACAGCAAATACTTTTGACAGAAGGAATATTTCATTAAGTGATCTGAAGAACAATAATTCAATGGACGATATCTCTAATATGAGCCCTAATATGATTCCTAATATGGGTTCCCAACAATTCTTTCCCCAATACTTTCCAAATCAAGTATGTTATGGATATCCAATGCATCCCTGGACTACCAGTTCTCTAAACAATTCAATAGAAGACATTAATTTTAATAATAATATTGAAGATTACGACTCAGATGTGAGCGCCCGACACAACCGTATTAAGAGAGCGAATATGAAGAGATCCCAATCATCGTTTCAAATGTATCCGGGAATGCCTCCAATGTCACCAATACCTCCGGGAATGCATCCATCTATGCATCCATTTGTATACCCTTATTGTTATGGCCATCCTTGTAGTGGTCGTACAACACCATTACCCACCTGTCCTTCACCACATCCTCATATGAAAGCATATAATTTGAACAGTAGAGGCAGTGTTGACAACATGTCGTCGACGAGTTCCTCGAAAGACAGGTCTCCCGTCAAATCAAAGTATACTCACAAACAAAAAGCCGATGCCTTAGAGTCAAGGGAACAGTTCTCTGATTCCGGCGGCAGATCTGTTACCTCTTCTTCACGACAACAGAGCGAAGACGAGCACTTCTTCTCAGTCAGTGATGACAGTTCTGAAGAAAGTGAGAGCGAACTTCCAAATTCTGGTCAGTGGTCGTGCAGGTCAGTCTAATTGAGGATAAATACACTGTTTTGATCAAGTTACTTTTCAGATTTTGCACTTTTATCAATGAAAATAAAAACACAATTTGTGAAATTTGCAGCAAAACTAAGAAGAAGTTCAGAAAAACTACTAATAAAAACAGTCGACCCAACCGTCAAAAGAAGACAAATGAAAGTAAACCTAAAGTTAATGACGAAAAAAATGATTTAGAGTTAAGTTTTGACCAAAAATTAATTAATGAACAAAAAGAGATCGAAAAAGAATTGATTCGAAGATTAGAAAATGAAAAAAATATTGTTCGACAAAATGAAATCATTGAAAGAAGAGAAGAATATATGAAAAGGAAGAATCTTGGTCTTCCTGTTCAAGATGAATTAATAACACAAATTCGTAAAGACAATCAATTGGATCAGTTAAGTGATGTTAAAATTAATCAAAAGGACTTAAAAGAAGATAATTTGGAGAAATATTTGAGTGAAAAAAGTATTGAAAGTAAAAGTACTGAATGTCAGACAAATGTGGAATTAGTTGAACACAAAAGTACTGAAACGATGACTGAAACCGATATTCCTTCAACTTTTTCAGGTCAACCATTTTCTTAATAAACTTTAATCTAATTCTCTTTAAACAGATGAAAGGAGTTCTAAAAGTGTTCAATGTCAAAGTGTCCAGTGCCAAGGTGTTCAATCTCAGAATGTCCATTGCCAGAGTGTCCAGTGCCAATTTGATGAGAATTCTAATGATGTGATTAAAGTTAAATCAAGTGCTGAACACAATTCAAATTCAAGTCCATATGGTTTAAGAGATCAGTCAATGGCGACAACAAATTATTTCGAAGAGAAGACAATCCAACAAAATATGTCTTCTATGAAATCAAACGAACAAATAGTCAATAGTTTGGATGGACGTCAACAGCAAAACGGAGAGACAGCATATAATCAGAACTTTCAAAATAATCGATCAACAAATCAGATGAATGGCAATCAATTTGGTTATCGAAGTCAACAAAATGCACAGAATTATAATCAATCGACGGCACAAAACAATAATTTTGATGATCACAGGTCTCAATATGGAAGCGAACAATCGTTTAATAATTTCAATATTAACGGACAGAATAATACTAATAATAATATGAACGGAACAAATAATCAGAATATGTTTGGATATCAAAACCAACAAAATATGTCGAATTCAATGACTCCTAACCGACAGACAATCAACACTTTTGATGAACGAAGACCTTACGGTCCGGAATCGTTTTATAATCAGAACTCAAATCAATTCCAGACTCCTTTCAATAATATTCCATTAAATCCTTTAATGTCTCCAAACATTATGTCAGTGAACCCCTTAATGTCTGGTTTTCCAGGGGTTCCTCCAATGTTTGCTTCAAATCCATTACAAAATATATATTCGACTCCATATCAACAGTCATTAAATGGATCTCAAACAGGATTAGATCGATTCGGGTATCGATCCAATAGTATTACGAGTGAACAGCCATTCATGAATGCAAATCAATCACAACTCGGTTCGAGATATTCCAGTTGTGAGAACTTACTTTCGATGAGTCAATTGAATGAAAAGAATCAGCAAAAGTCACAAATCGATTCCGGTCTTCATTTACTTCAAATATTAAGAGACGCTGAAAAGAATGGCTTTACTTCTGATGACGTAGAAGTGGCTCTTAATTTCAGTCCCGACAAACCAATTGGTATTCATTTTTCAAATAATTATTAATATTTTATTTAATGTTTTATAGAGTGGTTGGAAGAGAATTGGAATAATATGTGCGAAACAGTCCTCACTCTAACCAATAACCAAATTATGCAAAATTTGCCAAAAACTGGAAATAAGAAATTGAGTCAATTGAGCTTGCTAACCGAAGATGAGGCTAGAGAAGGACTCAGGGCATCAAAAGGCAATATATGGCAGGCAATCGATAGATGTGCCAAAAGTAAACAAAGTTTGAAACAAATTAAAAAAGAGAATGAAGTCAATAGTCCTGTCGATGATTTAAATAAGAAAACATTCTCTTTGAAAATTTCAGGCACCGGTTCGGGACATGAAAACATGGATGCCTTTCAAGATATTGAATCTTCAGATTCTTCAGAAGAGAAACAAATTTTAGATGAAATGCCTATTTCTGATGAAAAGGTTTTATTAACTTCTATTACAGTTCACACTTCAGAAGTACAGGAAATCGAAATGACTGACAGAAAGTCTATCGAAAAACTATTAACGGATTGGAAAATAGAAAAACTATCTTCAGATCGATTCAGACAACAGGAAAAAGAGAGACAAAAAATGAGAAAATTTATGGAATTACAGAAAAAAATGTCTGAATTTGATAGTGAAGAGAGTGAAGCCGACCCAGAATATCATGAAACCATCCCAGAAAATACATCACTAGAAGGGATATCACTAGAAGTAGCCCAAAGGGATGAACAACACGAAGAAATAGAAGAACAAGTATCACCACTGCCATTGCCTATTAACATATCTGAAGACAAGTGGCAAATCAATTCTGAGTTTGAATTCGTTGATAAGAATTCAGAAGAAAATATAGTCGAAAGAGATTTTGAAGAATATAATAGTAATACAGAAGAAAGTGATTTAAGCGACGAATTCGACAAAATTGATGCCAGAATTCAGACAAAACTCAATGAAAATTTCAATTTAGTTAAGAGCGAAGAATTGCCTTCAAATAAGGAAATTAAAAATGAAGTCCTGGGAAATTCAGTTCAAAAATTGGTGGAAAATTCTTCAATTGATAAAGTTAAAGATGGCGTTCACTACGACTTCACAGATGACGACAAAGAACTGACAAAAGACGCGATTAAAGTAATACAAACTCAAGATATTAAGGAAATTAGAAATGAAATGATTGGAAATTTAGTTCAAAAATTGGGTGAAAATTCTTCAATTGGTAACCAAAGAGTCAATGAATTAATTGAAAGTGTTTTAACACCACTCGATGACAATGAAAGTGAAGAACCAATTGAACTAAAGATGGAATCAAATCAAGAAATCAGTAAAAGTGAGGCCAAAAAAATTATTAAAGAAATTGATAGAAATGTTAGGAAAAGTTTAGAAGAGTTGGAACAAATGGAGTTAAGTGTTATTCAAGAAACACAATCTTCTTCTAAGAAAGAGGTGAAACAGGAACTGCCACTCAATCATATGTATGACGAGACGTTTGGGTGGGCCCGAACTGAATATGAATGTGAACTCTGTTGTGAAATATTCTCAATCGAAGATTTGGTGGCAATGATTTCGTGCACTCATTCCGCGTGCAAACAATGTCTTCTGAAGTATTATTCCGTTCAGATTAGGGAAAGACAGCGACTGATAATAAGCTGTCCGTTCTGTGATCAGCCCGAAATAGATCCGGATGACGACGACAAAGTTTTTGAATACTTGGGTTTATTCGATCAAATGATTAAATATTTAGTGCCGACAGATGTCTATGAGTTGTTTCAACGCAAACTTCGAGACAGAGCTCTGATGAGAGATCCCAACTTTTTATGGTGTGCTCAGGTTTGTCTTCACTTAATTATTGTGAAACAATTATTGTCTTTAAATATAAATATTTGATTTGTAGTGTAGTTCAGGTTTTATTGCGCCCAACCCTCAGGCGAAGACCATAATGTGTCCCGACTGCAAAATCTTAACCTGCACTTTATGCAAGAAAAAGGTTTCATATAATCTATTGATTAATATTTATTAATTGTTCTTTTTTTGTTAATTAAAAGTGGAAAACACAACACTTTGACATCAGTTGTGAAGAGTTCGCGGAGTGGGAAAAAGCAAACGATCCCTCTTATGCTGAGCAACAGCTCGATAAACATCTTAAAGAGTTTGGAATCGGTATTTATCACGAATTAAGTCTTATTTTTGATTTGTTTTTCATTGTAAAGAGTGTCCAAATTGTAAGTTTCGCTATCAGTTGTCAAAAGGGGGTTGTATGCACTTCAGGTGTGTCCAGTGTTCGTATGACTTCTGTGGTGGTTGTGCCCGACCCTTCAAAATGGGAAATGTAATAACATCACAATATTTAGAAATTTGTTTAAAACTTTGATTCTTCGATAAAGAGGTGCGGAGTATCGCCATATTGTGAGAAATTGGGACTTCACTCACATCACCCCCGAAACTGTCTCTTCTATTTGAGAGATAAAGACACCGATAAACTACAATCACTTCTCGATGTAACCAACTTTTGAGGAATTCTTTTAATTAATTATTTGTAATGTTTTTATAGAAACATAAAATCAAATATAAGACAAAACTAGAGAGCGATCACAAGTCTCCGCGATGTCCAGTAATGGAACAAAAACACACCTCTTATGGTTTGAAAGACGAGGCCTGCAATCGATTTGTAGAAAATGCTGGACTTTGCAGGTACACTCAATATTCTATATATCGAAACCCCTCTATAATCCTAACACTTGAATTGATATTACTGTTAACTCTCCTATCTTGAACTCTCGTAACTTGAATTCAGGTCTATCTTGAATTGAATGTATAAGACCCGATTCACTATAAATACTTTTATTCCGATTTTTAACTTGAATTATGTCTATCTTGAATTAATAATCCTGGTCCCAATCGATTCAAGATAGGAGAGTTAACAGTATTGATATTAAAGCACTTCATATATAACTACATTATATACTTTTTTTTTACTTTTTAATAGTTTAATAATATTTTTCAGTTTAATTAATAAACTCTAATATTTAAAAAAACCTTTAATTATGTGAAACAAATCCTCTAAAAATATATTGAATTAAAAAATTAAAGGAAAAATTGAGACAATTAATTGATATTTTAGTAATAAATTCACTGAAAAAAGGTCAGTTAGTTTTGCATATTATTCTATATTTGGAAAACCTCTATAAATGGAACACATATTGAAAATCACTCCTCTGTTGGAATAATAGAGATTTTACTGTATATTCATTCGTCTAATAGTTATTTTATATCTTATTTGGAATTTTTTTCAAAGGCTTCATTATAAAGAGTATCTTGGTGATATTATTTGGAAAAATGGGATAGATCCAATTCATATATTTAATTGCGAAGAATTGGAACTAGTTCTTAAGCGAGAAAATGTGAAACTTCCACCTAAAGAGTCCTATTTGGGTAATAGACCTGAAATTAGAGAAGAATATAACAAACAATTGGTTGAAGTAATTATTAGATAATATATTAAATAATGTTAACTAAAGTTTTCTCTAATTTTCAGTTGATCTTGGATAAAGTACCACTAAATCTACATCACTGACATCTATTCATTTATTTATTGTTATCTCAAAAATGATTTAAATCGTTATTATTGTTATTATTATTAATACTATTATTAGTTTGAAAGTGACCTTTGATTTATCAAATGATGCTTTAAATTAGTGTTTAATTTAAACAATCAAAAGGTTATATCAATTTTTGTAGATTTAAATAATGTTTAGGAAAATGAAAGCTCTGGTACTCTGATGTTAATAGTTGTGAACTAATCGCACCATTTTTTTTGAAGTATTGACCAATTTTTTGATGTTTTGGTTAAACTGAAAATAACTACTTTTTTTTGCACTTTCTTTCTAATTGTGGCTTACCCACTAGCTTGGTCATTTAAGGATTTTAGTGAAAACTATGAATTTTTTTGTTGAATTTTATTAAAATTGTTATCAAATAAATGAAATAAAATTTATTCGTTGTTAACAATAAAATTGTGTTCAAACAAAATAAGACTAAATTTATTTTTATTGATTTGAATGCCATCGAATGATATTTAAATTAACTTGTTAATCATTCTTTGTTACTTAATTATGTTTATCATTGATTGCTCCTAGATCCTAGATAAGTAAATAAAAGTTTCTTGTATAGATTAAATAAATTTTAATTATTTTTTGTTTACTTTATAGATGGCGACACTTTTGATATAAGAGCAAACAGTATGAAAACCATTATTTATTTATATTATGGCTGATAAGCTGTTCGTTCTTATGTTGTAATGAGTTTTTATCAACTTGCCAATAGGTGGCGACACTTTTGATAAAATATAAAAAAGGAAAGTATGAAAATCATTTTTATTTTCAATATGGTTTTCAAACGGTTCGCTCTTATGTTTTAATGAGTTTTTATTAATTTGTCAATAGGTGGCGACACTTTTGATAAAACATAAGAACGAACAGTATGACAACCATATTTATTTTCATTATGGTTTTAAAACTGTTCGCTCTTATGTTATAATAAGTTTCTATTTACTTGTCAATAGGTGGCGAAACTTTTAACGATTGGGTTTAGAATATATTTGTAATCGATTTAGTTGTAGTCTTTCGTCAAAATACTGAAATTACTGAAATTTTCAAGGGATATTTCTTTAGAAATATTACAATTATCCAAAACTATATTTACTTTATTACTCCACACTTGAATACAGTAGAGATTATTTAATTCAAATCATTAATAACTTTATTATAATCTAATTATTTATTTATTTTCAAAAATTATTTTATTTATAAAATTAAACTAAATTTTTTATAAACAAAATAATTGTAAATGAATTCATATTTTAATATAAATTAAATAAAACCATTTGAGAGACTTATTTGTAGTTATTTTTGGCTCAAATTTTAAAATGTGTTATAAAAATGTAAACAAATAACAAAACAATTAATAAATGAATTATTTATTTATTTAAACTAATTTTAATGAATTATTTTTGGTTTATTTCAGAAAAAGTGATGTCAGAGAAGACATAAAAGTGTTGTTTTGTTTAAAATAATAAAGTTAAGGGAAAAGACATTTGTCTGACGAACGAAGAAATGAACGAAAAGGCATTGAATCGACTGAAGAATTAGACGTTTGTCTCGTTTTCGACACTTTTTGACCACAAATTCGTATGAAAACAAAACTCAAATAATTCTCCGAAAAAGTTATTAAAACAATGGACTCAAAGAGTAGTCATAAGAATTCATTTGTTTCGGCCACAACTCAAAAGACTTTTTCAATATTGGGATCAAATGCCACTAAAAGTGGTATTCAATACATTTATGAGTTGTCATACAATACACGCAAACAAT
>JAQIXI010000544.1:0-21751 GCA_034700165.1 Galumnidae sp. Gr-Ori-00277
AGAGAGAGAGAGAGAGAGAGAGAGAGAGAGAGAGAGAGAGATCACTAGATTGAGTCTGTTATTCTTCTCATTCTTCACAATAATATCGATCGGCATTTCATATATCATATACTTTACATTAATTCCAATATATTTATGTTTCAATTTTTCAATCAATTATTTGAATGAATTTCTATTCATTAGAATTGTTTTTAAATCATTTAAGTTATTGTTTTTTCGATAAAGAAATTGAAACATTTTTTAAATAAATGACTCATTTATTACCAAAAATGCATTTATTTTTTGGTCAAAAATTCTTAGAATCAGTTATTTCTAAAGTTTTGTCGTCTCATTCATAAGAATATGAATCTTTTGTGATCTCTTCGATATATGCCTTTCACTACACTTTTAGTTATTCAAAGATAATTAGTTTAGGAAACGTTTTGCTTCAAATACTGTAGTAATTAACAAATACTTTCAATTTATAGTCGATTACATAATTAAGTCATTAGAAGATAATATTCACAATATTTTTGAGTTTAAACATTGAATAAAATTTTGTTAAAATGAATCGGAAAAAAATTTAAATTATTTAATAAAATTATTTAAATATTTTATTTTTTGATGTGAAATATAAACAAAATAAATAAACTAAAAAACATTCAATCATTTATTTTTAGTTTTAGTTTTCCTTTTATTCATAGAATTTCTATTGATTTTAAGCAATTAATTAAACATATCTTTGAATTTGTAATTTGTTTGAAATTTTTCTTATTGTATAGAATATGTTTTTTCAATTTGTATAACAATTATATAAAAATGATTACTCGAATCAAAACTCTAAATCAATTTCGAGAGAATTTGTTTGTTTTGACTGATTATAATTGAATTAATGAAAATCTTATTCTTATAACAGAAAAAGTGAATAATTTATGAAACATATGATATAAAAATATTATTATTATTATTATTATTATATATTATATATTATTATTATGAGTGGCTTTTGTTTTATAAAATGCAGACGAGAATATCCAGTTTTGAGTTTGATTTTTGTTATCCATTCGATGGTTGTCTACCACATAATACTGTGATATTAGTGTCTGAGTCGTTGGCAAATCTGGCCCTCGTTATCATCTCGAGGGAGTCCACACCAAACTGCATATAAATAACTTTATTAAAGCGAAAAGCCGTTGCCTTTCAGTTTGTCTTGAGATCAAAGTACAGCCATACGAGAGCACAGTCATAGC
Source organism: Galumnidae sp. Gr-Ori-00277 (assembly GCA_034700165.1). Classification (NCBI taxonomy): domain Eukaryota; kingdom Metazoa; phylum Arthropoda; class Arachnida; order Sarcoptiformes; family Galumnidae; species Galumnidae sp. Gr-Ori-00277. The sequence continues at coordinate 1,230 of JAQIXI010000544.1, forward strand.
CAAGTGAAAGAACAGCACAAGTACTCCATTTTTGTTCTTCTACTTCAATGCTAAAGGACTGAATCTCATCTCAAACAGACTTATCTTTTCATTTCTAACTTTCATATTCTTTGGAGTCCAATGTTTGGCACAATTTCTGACTTTCTTTAATCGATTTTATTTTGTGGTCAACAACTTATGGTCTCTTCTTTTCTATTGATTCAAATGTCTTTCAAATTGAAAATTAGATTTTTCTTCAAAATAGAAATGAGAATCAAATGAAATTTTATTTGTGACTAGGTTATAATATGGTTAGATGGTATGGTAACTAGATAGTATTGTGACTAGATAATATTTTAATAACTCTCTCTCTCTCTCTCTCTCTCTCTCTCTCTCTCTCTCTCTCTCGCCACATTTGTCTTAACCAATGACTAGATATGAGCACAACTTTTATTGAAAGTAACGATGGATTAAAAAGTGATAAAATAAGTAGTGAAGGACTGATACAAAAAACTCTTACCTATAAATTGTTTGGTTCATACGAGTTTGACATCTCTTAAGTGAGATTCCTATTCACGCGATATTATATTCAGTTGACTGAACATAATTATAATCAAAGTTTTAGACATAATCTGGACATTTGAGTCAAAACGAGGAAGAATTCAGTTGTCATTCATATCACGATATTATGTCTTTCATGACTATACACTCAATTCACTTATCCTTGAAAACGACAATAATATTAACTGATTTAAGTGATAGTAAAGTGAATCCAATTGTCTTTTTTAAGTAAAAGTTTTAAAACTTATTAAACAAGTTATTACTCTCTGCGTACGTGAATGAAAAAAAGTTAATTAATATTACTATAATAGAGACAACTATTCGTAGAATTAACTTATTTTATCTCTATTTTAACTCAATGTCCTTAACATTGTTCACCAAAAAAGTCTAATTATAATGTTTTCAAATTATTTCCAATAATTCATTTTCGAGATTCAGTTTCGCCACAAAATTATGTTTAGTTCAATATCGATATAAAAATATAAATCTAATTCTTAAGTTAAGAACAATTAAAAGACTTTCATTACTGATCGATAGTTATGTTCTATTCTATTCATTTTTCTCTGACTTGAGTCACAACTTTATGCTAAGAGACTATAATTTCTATTAAAGTTATTATAAGTTTATTCACTTAACTTAAAGACAGTTCCTTTGATTTTTTAAAAGTTGGAATTATAGCGAAAAGTCTAAAATTTGAAGAAAATCTAACAAAAAGATTTAATTCCTCTTTAATGGTAACGAATAATCTATTTTAAGATTTTTATTTCCATTTGTATCTGGATTTTCCTCGGATTCAAAATTAACTCATTATTCATAAGTGGCAGACCTTATATCGAGGTTTTGCTTAAAATGGATTTTCTTTAGTAAAAAAAAAGTTACCAAATACTTATCACTTATTATTAATAAAGAGCTTTAAAATATTTATTTGAAAAGTAAAGAAAATGAGTTTTGTCTTTAAATCACAAATAGAATTAAAACCGAATTTATTGCAATAATTAAGTTCTGATTTTTCACTTAATATAAGATTCTATTAATCAATAGTAATGTCAGTAATTATTAAAAGTATTCAAATATAAACCAAAATTTGTTAATTTTGAGAATTCAATTTTAGTTTAATAACTTTTAAAAGTAAACCTGCTCAAATAATTTAACAGGAATGTAAAAAGGTTGTCATAAGCAAAAATGTGCTAGATTGTTCTCATTAAAAAATGTTTCTAATTTTGGAAAACATTTAGAATTGGATGAAATAAATAGTGATAGCATTGGCTTAAAAGAACCGCCAAATAATGGATAAAACAAATCCTGAATTAATCCAATTTAGGTTTGAGTTAAGTCGACAAAAGACTGGATTTCAATTGATTTACAATAAGTTGTTTGGATACTAATGATAACCACATCAGAGACGGATTGTTTGCAAATCATATCCGCATTTCTGGTCTTTTTGTGGTCAAAATTTTGAAGAATAGAGTAAACGGTAATCAGTATTATTGGTCGGCAATCATAGACCATAACAAACGTTTCCTTATCAGTAGTGGTAAAACACATGTAATGAACGGAGAGATGGCATAAATCTGGTGGTGGCGACCACTCGGCGACTACTTTATGTTGTCGGACAGTCAGTTTAAAAGACCAACTGCTGAGTCTTTTTGCTTCCTGACCTGACCCTATCCTGACTCAAGTGAATCGGAGGCAAAAAAAAGACACAGCGGGTCGTCATCTGAATGCAATGCCAGCAGTAGTGCAGTCGCCAGTGCTTTGATTTATGCCACATATCATGTCATTTAAGGCAGTCTATAATAATTGAAGGACTTTGTGGTCAAATATCAACAGATAGTTAACATTCATCGCATAAATTATATATTTATTTGTTTTCAAAACTCTTTTAAACTCATATTAAATACAATAAATTATTTCACAATTAATGAAACGAAAATTGTTTTCAAAACGAATATCACTTTTAGTCTAAGAATTTATTTCAAAATTAAATTTTAAAATCTTTAAAATTGAAATTCTCTTAAAAACATTATTCAACGAATCAGACATTTATTTATAATTTAAAACAATGATTACTATTTAACTTTAGAGGGAAAACCATTTCAGACAAATCTATAAAAACGTCAACTCTTTTGATAAAATAAAAATATTTGTTGTCAATGAGATTAAAGTTTTTTTGTATTAATATGACCTAGTAGAAATTCAAGACTTGATTTTAAAAAGGGTTATATTAACATTAATATTAGACTCAATTACAAACAGAATTTGTTTTTAGATAATAACTGAATTCAAGTGTATTTCGATTATTAAGAATATGATTATAAAATTAGTTTTAATTAATTAAAAACTGACCAAAAAATAATTCAAATCGAAATAATGATTACTTAATTAGCATTTCGTCAAAATCTTAAAAGAGTTTGATTATAAATAAAATTATATTATATAAAACATTTATATTAAATAAAATGAAAAATTTAATCGAATTAAAAGATAAAGAGATTAAGAAATGAAGAGAAACGAAAAGAAGTCGAACTTATTTAATGGTTTCGATAATTGATTGAATGACAAAATTAATTCTCTAATTATAACTAGGTACACAACTAGGTATCGTTCATAAGTATTTGCGGCTCACTAAAAAAACATAAACATAAAACTTTTAATTTAATTTACTCCGTTATAAAAGTTATAATTTTATTTAATAATATATCAAATTAAAGGTTATTTATTGTTCTTTTAAATGATATATAATAAGTTATTATTAATAACATAATATTTAATTAGCATTTAAGCAAAAATGGAAAAAAACAAAAGTGTTGGTCATTTTAGTATCGGTCAAAAGTATTTGCGGTTAATAAGTAATATCGATTTAAGACATTTATTGACCGAAATTCGATGTTTAAAGTATTAGTTATAATAAATTATATTATAAATAATACAATTTACAACGTGTTATGTATAACGACATCAAATTATATGAAATTGTTGTTTAAATTCATTTTTTTTGTATTATTTATTTAATTTAAAAATTTTAAATTAACCATGTTTAATTTATAAATCGGATATAGATTTTCATATTTAATACCACATTATATTCTAAATCTCAATAAACAACTTTTAATATTTATTCAGAAAACTCTTAAAAGAATTCAAATCACAAAAAATCCAATTTTTTTTCACTTTAATATAAAATATACAAATTTTGTAAATTTTTTCGATTGACTTAATTTAATGCAAAATTTAAAGCAAAGAATGCTATCTATTGACATGAAATTTAACTGAAAGAAAAGTATAAAGTTTACAACTTGGTTGTCCTCTAAACCAATTGCAGTGGGAAAACTTGGAGAGAATAAAAAGACTCTTTAGACTCTAAAAGTTTAGAGGGTAACGGAAATATGATTTGAGGCTAATTTGTGTTTTTAATCAAAACTTTATTCTTTTATTTATTATTAATCATTTAATAATTATTAAATAAAAGTGTATAAAATCATGGAACTAATCGACTGGCATTTGGGGGTAATGAGGATAATGAGGGTAACTCAACAACTCTAAGAGGAGTTCACTTTTCTTTAAAACTTGAAATTCACTTCAGTTACAAATTTTAAGGTTAAATAAAATATTAATTATAAAAATTGTTAGCGAAGCGAATGAGGACTCAATTAAAATAAAAATATATTTCTGTCAAACTTTAGATTTTAAATAGTTTTCAATAAATATATGCGTTAATGAAAAGAAAACTTTTAATTAGTTGTCGTTTAACTAAAATTTTAAATATTTAAAAATAAATGTGAGTGATGGCCATCAGGGGGTATAGCCCAAATACCCCCTGTGATCGATAAAGTACCCTTCCCCCCCCCCCAAAGCATCGGCGAGAGAAAAAAGGGAAAGTTAGTAAAAAGAAAGTTGGATTTTCAAAAATTATGTTTTTTAGTTAAATTCTTAATTTTTTTACTTTAATTTGGTATAAATTCAGGAATTATTTGCTTACAGTTTAGTATCTATTCTTCCAATGGATTTGAATACAAACTAATGATTCACTAAACCTAAGACTAAACACTAATCAGAAGACTATATATCGGCAAATCTTACTTATATGAGCGGTTAACTATGAGAATGGTTCATGGATACACCAACATTTCCAAATCATTTTTTAGACAATAATTGAGTATAACGAGCTTGGTATTATCATAATGCTTATAACAAAAAGATTCTATTAAAATTTCATTTCTTTTCTTTAATTAAATATAAATAATATTTTAATGAATAAATTTTAGATAATTTAAATGACACGAAAAACCTTTTATTCTCCATTTAATAACTTAAAGTTTAAAAAATTAAGTTAAGATTACAATAATATTAATAATTCATTTCAAGTCTAAACAAATATTTGAATCATTGATTGAAATGTTTCTCGAAATGAATTCAAAATTTAATTCTTTTGTAAATAAACTTTTTTTTCTGTGAAAAATACATATTTAAAACTCAAATATTAATAGCAATCAAACGTTAAATTATGTAAACTTAGAGTTTTCATTGATTTTCGATTATTAAGATTTCAATAGTATTTTAAGAGAAGTGTTTGTCGAAAGTGTTATTTAAAAAATAAGTGAAAACCACTAATTTGTAGCAGAATTAAGCGGATGTAGTACTGATATATCGTTATATATTCACAATAATTGTCGCCTTTTTTACTCAATATTTATATTTATTACAATTATATTATTGTTTAGAAAAGTTAAATGAAATAATTTTAATTTTTCTGATAATTTTAAAATTGAAATCAAAATATTTTTAGATATTTAGTCAAAGCTTAAGTCCAGAAAAAATAACTTAAGTCTCAAAGAAAAAAAAGTGATTAAAAATTGAGAAAACGTTTGACGACAAAAAAATCATATTTAATATGGAATTTATGGCAAAGATTTTCTCGATTTATCAAAACATCTGAGAGGAGAGGGACGGGAGTCGGGATGTATTTGATTCAAATGAGTGTTTAGACTTGTTTTCCATTTGAATTTTTTAAGACAAAGAGGACAGACATAGCGCTGTTCAGACTTGATGTGAACACTCCTAATGTGATCGATTATATTTTGTTTACTTCGGAAACAATGCATACAATAAGAACAGCGATAGACTGGCGGACCGTCCGCTTCGATTGACTCGTATTGATAGTTGAGTTCTTCAGTCGGATCGTTAGTCGAGCGAACCTTTTCTGTGAATTTAGTTGTCGTCAATTGTGGATCCTTTGGTCGCCATTTGAAGAGTGAACTCGACGAAGGAGTCGAGTCTAAGAAAAGTTACATTTGTTTGAAACCCAAAAAAACAATTATTTTACTGAAAATATTATTTAAGGCTTTAAATAAAAGTCTCAGAAATGAAAGTTTTGCGAAAATCGAATGCATTTGATTTGACGACAAACTAAAGACATCTAATTCTCTGCATTAAAAAAATTCAATCGTCTCTTAAATTCGTTTTCATTTAACCAACAATTTATTAAACAAAAGTTTACTCACTTTGAATCTTAACCGGAATTTTAATGCGTGACTGAGATGTCGATCCCTGAGAGCTCTCATCCTCTGATTTGACCGAAGGTTTATCACTGGTTTGGGTCATCATTTCGTTTTCCTTAACTTTGCCCTCAGAAGGAGAGTGTGTTTGTCGACGACTTCGCGTGTTAGGGGTCACTGCTAGTGGTGCTATCGATGGACTCGGATTATCAGAACAGGTCGAAGAAGAGGCCACGGCCTCAAAGTCTTCGTCCTTAACATTTATCACTTTTGGGTCATCATTAGAATGAACTCGACTCCGGCCACGTGTCAGACGAGGAGAGGGAGCTCTAACTACAACTGTAGCTGAAGTGTTGGTCTCAGCCGAAGTGTCTGTTTCGGCCTCCATTTCTTTGTGAGAATCACTTTTCTTTTCTGTTGTTGACTTTATCTCTTGTATGCCTTTCGGAAGAGTATATTCGCTATATTTCAGAGGAGGTCTTCGGGCTCTGGAATGTCTCCAATGCTCTTTTAGTGAATTCTTTTTCGGAGAACCACTGCTTTCAGAGGGGGTTTGTTGTGATTTATTCGATTCTTCTATAGATAGCTGTGACTGAACCACATTTTCAGACAACTGTTGAGATTCTTCTCCTTCTTTATGGTTAGCCTTAAGAGCTATTTGTTGAGTCCATGATCTGAGCTTAGATTTGACCAATTTTTCTGTCGGAGCCTTTGTTTCAATGCTTTCCAGATCTTCAGTTTCTTCACAATTTGTGTCCAATTTTTTGGTATCGGAATCAGATCCGATCTCATTCTCTGTCTTTTGAAAGACTTTCTTTCTCTTTCTTCCTCTTTTATTCATACCTCCGGTGCTATCGGTAGGGCTCGACGTTCGACTTTTATCGGTTTCTGTTATATTCTGAGTGTTTGGATCCAATTGACACAAACCGCTAATTCCGAGAATTTCAGCGCTTTTGATAAGTGAAGAAAGTTGTGTCTGAGGAATAGTAACTTCACCTCGGTACATAAATTCTAACATTGCAGACAAGTCTGGCATTTGAATACCGCTCACAAAAATGATCGGATATTGTGTCTGACAATTGATTCCGGAAAGGATTTGCTTGAAATATGAAGAACTGGCGGCTAATATGACTTTATGTGCTTTAATGACTTCTCCCTCACAACATATCGATATATCGCAAAGACTTTCGTCCAAAAACATTGTTTCAAACGCTTCCGTCATTTTCAGGCTATGATTTACCCGAAGAAGTTGAAGATTGTTCTCAACTTTATTCTCAACCATTTTTTATATTCAAATCTTCTCTATTTTTTGGCTAAAAGTAAAATCAATTTTAAATATTGAAAAAAATTCAAATCAAAATTAATTTCTAATAAATGGATAGAAAACTAATTAAAGACTAATTTTATGAATTTTAAAACAATAACTCAAATCACAATAAATTGATTTCAGATTTAAATGTTTTTAAGTCTTAAAATTTAAGACATAAAATCATTTTTTGTGTAAAAAACTCTTTTAACTTCTTATTATGTCTTAACTTCTTATATATTTCGTTAACAATTAAATCAATTAAAGAACTATTTTTACCTTAAATTGAAATAATAATTGTATTTTGACTTATATTTATTTTTGAGGTTTTTTTTAAATAATAAGTCTTAGAGTTAAGGAAAATAAATTAAAATAAAAATGAATTCATTGAAGGGATCCTAAAATTGAATCAAATATTGATTTTATGCCCAAAATCTAATTTAATTGAAATTAATTTCAATTATAAATACCTTTAATAAAGTAATTAATTTGAAAAAAGTGTTGATTCTTCAGTAAATGAGTGAATTATAAATTGGAAGAAACGGTTCCACAAAATGACAATAAAGTGCTAACACTGTCCTTACAGTTCAGTACTGTTTTCAGCCATTGTTTGTCTGCTGTGTTTACAGAACTAACTTCTTGTGTAGGCTTTCCCTCAAAACATTTAACTTTTCATTAGTTTACTATCAATTCTAATAGAGATGTCCACCAAAATGACCAAAATGACCATGCTCATTAACTGAATATTTTTAATTTTTCATTCATTATTTGAATAATGAAGTAAAATCTCAATTTAAGTGATTATTACATTTACTGCTAAACTCTTCAATTGTTTTAATCATTTGTTTCATTTGAATCCATTTAAGATTTAGAATAATTAAAATCTGTTTTCTTTTTAATTTAAATGAAATTGTTTTTAATAAAAATTTAATATATTTATAGATTTCAAACACTAATTTATATATAAATCATTGAATTCTGAAATAAATTCAAAATAATCTTAAAGTCATTCAAATTCTTTGATAAATAAATAAATAAAATGACTAAAATTAGTTACCACTGATAATAATCATATGATTTTATAAACTGAATCCATTTTAAACCTAATTTTAATTTGAATCCCATATTATTTTCAGACTTTCTTTTAGTCATATCTAATCATTTCGATAATGACTTAAAGTATAGCAAAATTGTTGATTGATTTTCGCAACCATTTTATAATCGCTTTAATATTCAACGATTAAATTTCATAATTAATTTCATTATATATATATTCAATTATAAAATTAGAATATTTTCAAATCATATGATTTCTGTCTCTCATTTATTTATATATCGTAAAACAAACAAATAAATCAAAATTCATTATACAATAATTGTAAGATTATTTGAAATTATATTTTAAATAAAAGTAGAGAAAATGATTAAATTATATTTGTTTTATATTATCGATAAAATTAATATATTTAACACAAAACACCATTTATACTACATTTTATATAATTTAAATAAATTATTCAAATTGCAAGTGAAGTTGGTCTCTTAACAAAATAGTGTCAGGGCAATAGTAATAATATATTTATCTAGCTACAGTTTCTGAGGTAAACATTTAATAGTTATTAATTTTGCTAAATTTGATCTTTTATTGCATATCCTGTATATGTTTTATATGTGTTTTGTTTATATTTTGTATATGTTTTGTATATTTCTCTTTTGGAAATATTTAGAATAAATGTAAAACTCCTAAAAGTCTTGAAACTATAATTTGTTGTCTTATCTTTACTTATCCACTGATGACTCTATTGTCAGTTGTAATCTGTCTTATATTCTTGTGGTGTACACAATGTCTTGGGTTTATGTTTGTGACTGTCGTAAAACTGTCCTTGTTAATAAATGTTTGTGACTACCAATTTGTGGGTCAATTATACTATATTTTTTTCATTGAGTTATTCCCAGAATTACTTTAATTTTTCTTAAAATCTATTATTTAATAACAATTAATTTCATATGAATTTTATTAGTTATTTAAAACAAGCGATTGAAGATATGAACAGGTAAATAGTATCCAGGAATAATGTTGAATATTAAAAATTATTGTTACTTAATGGTATAAATGGTGTAATCAAATTAAAATTTATTTCTATACACTTTTAAAGATATAATTGTTAACTCACTAGTATAGAAAATTAACCACGATACAAGGTAGGAAAGGTGGAATATCTAATATATAAATGGTTATTAAATGGTATAATTATTTAAATGAACTTGGTTTAAGAATGAAAATCCAAAGGGTAACCATAGGGGTATCCTTCGACTATTCCTAAATTAAAATCATTGGAATATTTTTATTTTCTTTAATTCATTTGTAATTCTAATGAAAATATTTTGTAATTTTTTTGTTTGACAACAAAGTTCTTCGAATAATTAATGGAATAATTGATAATTTCATACTTTTAATATTTATTTGAAATTTTCGCTTATTATTCAAAAGGACTTCCGTTCGGAAATGAATTAATCTTGAATTGAGTGATATTTCATCAAAATTATGAAATATATTTAGCGAATGAATGATAATCTTTATAATTATTAAAGATTATTGTCATAGAAAACAATCACTTCTAAACATTTTTAACACTATTTTTATCAGAAATGAAATCATATTAAAAATGACTGAAACCTCTTTAATAACAAAAATCTTATGGAATAAATTATTTTGTGAAATTGCTTTGTCTAAAAATATATCAAGGTGGTATGCAATTAGTTTATTTTCAAAAAATTGAGTAAAATAAAAAACGACTTTATTTGAAAGAAATCATTTATGAGAATAAAGTTATTAAAACTGAAATTTATATAAACTTCTGATTAAAATAAATTAATTTTTCAAATTGAATTTAAAGCGAATAATGGGTTATGACTTAAATCGTTTTGATACCAATGTTGACGATGAGCTCATTTGTTCAATTTGTGAGGGCGTTCTTCAGAACCCAATTCAAGTGACTTCATGTGAACACGTCTTCTGTTCCGACTGTTTGGATGAATGGCTCGCAAAAGGAAAGAAAAACTGTCCGCTCGATAGAGAAGATATCAATCGAGAAGATATGAAAACTCCAAGAATTGTAACCAATTTGTTGGCAAAACTGACGATTAAATGTGATTTTACTGACTATGGTTGCAGTGCTTCCGTTAAATTGGAGAACCTCTGGAATCACTGCAGTCAATGTCCTTATAATCCGAACAAACCATTCAAATGTGAAAAAGGATGTGGACTTATACTCGCAAATAGATGTGAATTTGACAAACACAACTGTATGGAGGAATTGCATGGATTAGTTAGGGGTCAAACAGAACAAATTGAAGGCCAACAGAACCAAATCGACGAATTGAAGGCAGAATTATTGGCCACTAAAACAAATAATACAAAATTAGAGGAAGAGTTTAAACAATTGAAACAAATGTTTACAAATTTTGAACAAAAACTTTTAATTGAGAGAAACAAATCGGATAAACTCATAGAATGTATGTCCAGTTGTGTCCAACAAATGAAAAATTGTGACAAAACATCCACTAATGATACAAAAGAAAATAATTCAGTGAAGAGTTATTTCCTGCAATTCAAAGAGAATTTCATAGAAGTGGATCCCTTCCAAAAGATTGGAGACATTAAACGAAATTTAATGAAAATATTTAATATAAAAAATGGAAAACTAAAACTTTTTAGCGGTTCCTCTGAATTGGAAGACATCCGTTCGTTATTCGAATATGGAATCGAACAGACATCTGATAATCGGTTATCACTTATGGTATGCGATGAGGTACAGGTCTTTGTTAAGATTCGTGTTATGAATTCTAAGGATAATATAAGACATCCATATGTGAGCTCTGATTTTTTGCCGAAAACGGTTGCCCTAAGAATTGATAGAAAATCAACGATCGCTCAAATGAAGGCTGAAATCAAAATCATTCATAACATTCAAAGTGAAGATATTCTCTTGACTTATGGCACGATTACACTCGAAGACCAATTTGATCTCATTTATTATAATATAACCGACGGATCATTCATTAATTATTATGCACATCTCTGATTACTATAACTATGAATTAACCAAATCTTTAAAAAATGTTTATTAAGTCATTTTTTGAGTCTATGCTTATGTAAAGTTAAGTCGTTTTTAGTTCAAAACAAAAATAATTAATGGTTTTAATCCAATTCTATTCGACTCAAATAGCAATTTATTTCAGTTTATTATAATTCAAAAAGTATTTATTCTTAATTGTTTTGCCTTTTTTCACCAAAAAAAGCATTCATTTCTTATTGAATTGTTTGCGCAAAATAGTTGTCCCTATATTTGAATTCAACTCCAATTTAATCACAAAAAACTATTCTATTAAATCGTATTTAACCGAAAAACTAAAACTGGTTTCAAATTGAAATATTATGCGCCAAATCTTAAATATATAATCATTTTAACTTATTCTTATCTTAAATATACTAAACATTGTAATCTTGGTCAATCTATTAATGTTAATGTATCAAATAATTTTTATTCAATATATCACAAAATGTGTAATTTAAAAGAATTTTAAGAATTAAAGTCATTAAAATCATTTATTTTTCCAAAATTTTCCTTTAATTTTGTTTAGGATTTGTTTTAAAATTTGTTTTCAAAGTAAGTTTCTCTTGTAATCAAAATATTCTTTAAATGTTTAAACAAATGTTAAATTAAAATAAAATTAAAGGAAAATGACTTCAATTTTATCAAATAAACAATAAATGAAACAAGTTTATTTTAAAAAAATATTAAATTATGTTTTTCTGATTTTTTTTTTAATTAACTGAAAACTTAAGAGTCTTAAGTTAAGACTATTAGAATTTATGAAATTAAAGTATATTAATATAAATTTTCAAAATTCTTTTGAATAATTAGTTAATGAGTGAAATAAATAACAAAACTATCAATTAAAAAGATGTCATTCAAATGCTCTAACAAGATCAATTAAATCAGCTTAATCTGATAAACTTTACAAACTTTTTAGTTCAGGTCATCTCTAGATTTATAAAAGTTAAAGCATAACATAGTTTTGAACCCAAAACACTGTTTATCCTCTTATACTTTACTCAAATTGAATAATAAAATTGATTTTAATTCTCATTACTTATGAAATTCATAACTTTTTCCAAAAACTTTTTGAAAGAATTATTCAATGTTTGGTTGTTTTGCGAATTCATTAAATAAGAATCTATAGAATAATCACAATTTTAATCAAAAGTAAACTATTTTTAATAACTAATTGTGATATTAATTAATAGTAATCAAAAATTAGTTCGCAATTATTTTGGGGTTATTTTACAGTTTCTTATATTATTGAAACAATGTTTTACATAAATATTTAGCATTTGTGTAGTGACACAAATTGCACCAAAAGTGTGTTAATATCTATTAAATATCATTTTATGTTATATTTGAAACCTTGTGAACCCTAACCCTGAAAATTATTGTTTAATTTGAGTAATTGTAAGTCTAATTAGTTATTACTGAATCGTTAGACATAAACAAGAATTACTAAAAGTGGATAAAAAGTGGATAATTATATAAAACTGAGTTATTACTGATTATATCCTTTTATGACTAATGAATGATTTCATTATAGACTAATAAAAATTAATGTTTACAAAAAAAAAAAGAAAAATTTTATGGAATAAAAACTAATACTAAACCTTTTTTTCTACAAAACTGGTTGACTTTGTCTTATGATTTTGAGTTCTGACATATATTTAGAAACAGACTTCAAATAAAGTAAATGTAAACTTTGTTTGATTTTTAAACTTTAGTTGCAATCAATCAATACATCAAAAAAGTTTCATAAATATTAGATAAGAATAATATTAGACATCACTTAAAACCTGATGAGAGTATCATATGATTTGGTTTTTTTAAAAACTTTCAAAAATAATTTTAAAATACTTTAAAGTTTTTGTTTTATTTTTTAATTAGTTTTAAATATTCCTACAAATCATATAAATAGAACAAAACTCAAATACAATTAAATGAGTACTCATTTTATGTAAAATAGATTGAAATTCAAATTAGAAGTGACTTAAATAATATTTATTAATAATGGAAACGATATGAGTTGTGCCACAAAAAGAATAGAGTGTTTGGAAACAATAATTATTAATTAATATTAAATATTTCAGTCAGGGATCAGATAAATATGTGATAATTCTGACAACAATTTACACAATAAATTATAGTCTATAATACAATTAAATATTTCTTTATTTCAAAGGAATGTCACAAATGGATGAGTGAATCAAAATGTTTTAAAAGCGCTTTAAAATTTTGTGACAAAAAGTAAAGTAAAGTTACATTAGATTTAACTTTTTATCTAATTTATGAAATATTTGGTCAAAACTATACTAAACTAATATTGAATTCGTAACAAAAAATAATAAAATAAAATATTCTATAACTTAAACGAAAAATATTAAACAAATGGTTATTACTTTAATTAAAGCGCAATAATTTTATCACTCATTTGATTATCAAATTATAATATTATATCAAATAATCGGTCAAATAATGAAAACAAAATGACAAACAAATGACTCTCACTATTAAATTATAAACGATTCTAATTATTATTATTATTAGATATATTTGTGCCAAATATTGAGTCCTTTCAACTGCAAAGTCACAAATGAAATGCAATCAAATATTGATTATATTTATTATTATTATTTTTAGTGAAAGAATTTGAAATAAAAAGAAGAGAATATAAATATAAGTAAAACGTATGCATTCATGAAATTACTGTCAGAATATATAAGAGATCCAATCAATGTTTCAATGATTTAGTTTTTTCCAATCAATTGACCACAAGTTCGCATCGATAGAGGAATTGATAGGAAAATGGTGCCAATAGTCAGGGAGTGGTGTTATCAAAAGCCGTAACTAAGCCATGACGATGTAATACAAAAAGCCTCTTTTCGACCGCTTCCTTATATCTCATCAATAGTTTCTTATCGTTTTCATTATAGACTTGTTGTGATAATGAGTGCAGAAGTATTTGTGCCGTTTGATAGCGACGGAAGCACTGCATTAGTAAACAAATATCACTTTTCATTCATATATCACAAGATTATCAAAAAAGAGGTTAAAAATGTTCTCAAAATAGAAGTGTAAACATATGACCAAAGCATACCTCAGTCGGTCGTCCAAAAAGCTCCTCGAGTGCCGCTGATTGGCACATCTCTATTGCATAATTGTAGAGTAGTTTATCTGCAGATATGTTGTCTATCGCTTTCTCAGTACTGGTGCTGACAAGTGCTGCGCAATCGAGTGTTTTACACGTGTTTAAACATTCGTGGAAACGATCCTTCATAGTTCGAAGTACTAAATGTTATAAAACAAAGCTTTCAGTATTTGACCCAAAATCTAAAGAAAGTGCACTCAAACAGAATACCTGTTCTCACAGATGTCGAAGTTCGAAGTCTTCCCGACTGTATCTCTTTTCGCGATAATTGCAATGCAGATGACAAGAGTTGTAGAGATCTCACATATAGTACTAACTGTTCTGTTTTACGATAGGCCTCACTCTGAACCTTAATATTGAAATAAAATAAATTAACACTAATTTTAGAATAACATTAAAAAACGATTTAAATAATGACTCAAATATGAGAAAAAAAACTAATGGCGAACCTCTTTGTTCTCTTTGTTAATGGATTCCGACAGCAAAGAGAGAGGACTGGCTTTGTTTTCAGCCAATTCGAGTATGCATTCGACGAGTGCTAAAACGAAATTGAGTTTAGCCAATGTTTCGTTGTGTTCGCGATCCAAAAGTGTCTCTTCTGGCAATTCTAATGCCTCGAACCGAATCGGTTGAGTAGGAGATTGACTTGTCGTCGGAGAACAGCTTTGACTCACATAAGAATTTTGAAAGGGATAAACACATTGTGGATAAGGGTTTGATCGATGGCTTCGATTTTGATTATATCCTTGTAATTCATTAATATCTCTATAAGTGATCGCACGGGGAGGAGAAGCGAACCCTAATTTAGTGGAGTGCGAACCAATATTCATGTTTGTCATCGACGGTTCAGTTTTACTCGATCTTAATATCCAATGAGGAGTGTGTTGGGGATAATATGGATATTCAGATGGAGTGTTGCCGACCAACTCATTACCCGATTGAGGTTTAGCGCAAATGGCGGGTAATAATGGCGACGTCGCTGTGTTTGCATAGGCCGGAGGTGTCATTTGTTTATATAGAGGAGGGGTCTGTCGATTTTGAAGATTCAAAACTGGAGCACTACATCGACGGGAATTACTTAATATTCCCACTCCTGGAGGAGTACCCGAACCAATCATAAACTGAACATTTGGAGGCGATAATTGACTGATGTCCGCTACAAATCGACTGCGAGATGTGCTGCCAGTGCTCGTCAACGAACTATTCGAGTCCTGTCGACGTAATCCAGTTTTATGGATAGACTTTGGAGTAGTGGGAGGACTGGTAACCATTGAGTTGTTCGCACTTTGAGTACTATCACTACTTCCCGCACTTTTACCAATAGAACTATAATTAGAGGCCGAGCTTTTCATTCTTTCGTAGGCCTCTCTTTGAGTCGGAACTGGAAGAGGTTCGGGAGGAACGACAGTAAGCGGAGATTTCTTTTGTATAAATGCTTTGTGTCGCGGAGACGGCGTTCGCGCCAATACATTATTGCTATTTGTATCGGCCATTACCATAACGAAGTCATCCATAGTTTGCTCTGAAGATCCAGAAGAAGATGGGGTTCCGGGAAATTCGTCGCCAACTTTGGGAGAATTGGGAGAGTGTGGTATTAAAGTTGTGACCGGAGAACCGAATGAGACGGGAGAGTTTAGGGGCGAAGAAGAGGCTGATCGGTGAGAGGGTTGTCTTACGGCCACAGCTTTAGTCGGGACAGATCGAAGGAAAGGGTGTTGAAAAAAGTCATCGAATTCCATTCTGTCCTTTGCATTACGTCTCAAAAGACGAGTCAGAAAATCTGTTAATTCAGGGGAAGTTCCGCCCGGAATCCTATAAACCATTAAAAAGTTTCACAAAAGAAAACATTAAAAAAGGAAATCAGGTTTAGAACAAAGAATGAAACGACAATTACTTTGGTTTGAGGTCTGGATTCTTCTCATAAAAGTTTTTGAGCGCCTGAGGAGTGGATGCCTGAAAGGGAGCCTTTCCTGTCAGACATTGAAACACAATCGTCGCTATAGACCAGAGGTCTGCCTTTGCGTCGTATTTCAATGACATAATAACTATTGCGTTGATTCACAACATATTAGTTAATATTTATTAGTCACGAGTTTTTTGAGCGCACATACCTTCTGGTGCCATGTACATTGGAGAACCACAAAGAGTCGCTGCCATTACCCCGTCCTCAAGAAATCGAGCGAAACCGAAGTCCGCAATTTTTAGAGTTATTTCAGTCGGCATTGGATTTGGTTTTGAACTTTCGTGACATAAAAGGATATTCTGAGCGATAAAAGAGGACACAATTCTGTTATTATTTGCGTTTAAATAACGTATTAAAACGAAATGAGAGTAAAGCATAAGTAAAGCATAAGTAATGCATAAGTAATGCATAAAATCTGATAAATTGCTTAAAGAAAACATAAATATTTACGAATAAATTTAGTGAAAAAGTATTCATTACCTGAGGTTTGAGGTCTCTGTGAACTATTCCCTTAGCGTTCAGGGCTTTCATAGCACCGGCTATTTGTTTGAAGAATAGTCTTATTGTGTCCTCAGAAAGACTACCCTTAGTTTGGAGATAATCTGCGAGATCTCCGCCATTGCAGTACTCCATAACCAGAAAGACATGGGTTGGGGTCTCTTTGCAGTCGAGAAGTGCGACAACATTTTCGTGATGTAATTGAGTTAATTCTGAAAGTATTTTAATCTCTTTACCCAGGAGGTTTTGACTCCTGGCCAAATTCTTCTTTGTTATTGATTTGATGGCCACTGACTTTTGTGCGCTATGAATATGTCGGCCTTTGAAGACAACAGCAAACGCACCATGGCCAATCAGGTCTTTGTGCGAATACTCATACTGACCGACCACTTCCATCGGACGGACACTTCTTTACAATTTAAGGCAAAATCTCTTTTGTTTTGTTATTTTCATATAATATAATATAAACAACGAATAAAGTGATTGGTTTGGAGTCAAAACATCGATTGTTAACACTTAAGACGCCATTCAGTTGACAACAGGAGAGGACTCACTCATAGACTTAGTGTTGACTCCCTTTAAGCCTCAGCTGACTCTTTCATTCATTGTTTTGAAGTGACGTCAGAGCACACCATTTAAACATCTCTGAAGTTCACGTGCGCTAAGAGTGAGCTAAATATGCGCACAGAATTTCAAAGCACTCCTTTTCAGGTTAACATAGCCTCAGGTCTATCCCCTCAATGGCTTTGTTCCCAATCATAAGATCGACTTAATATCCATTAAAATCATGGAAATCATCTCTTATGACATAAAATTAATATTTTATATCAACTAATTGTCGGACAAATACTTAAATATAACCGAAGTTTAAGAAAAAATATAATTTTAAATAAAAATATTTCACATAAATATCAAAACAATTTAAAAAATAATTAAATAATTTTTATTTTTTATTCTTTAATTTTTAGTTCAAGAATTTTGGTTTAAATTTCAAACATTTAATGAATACTTTGTTCTCGAAAAACATGTTTTGGTAACAAAACAGTTGTATTTAGACTCTGATTAAAATAAATGTTTTGATACAAATTTATTGTTTATCTCTAAGTTTGACAATATTTTTGATGTTATCTTTTAGTTATGGATTACATAAAAATCTGAGCGTTTGTTCAAATGAAATAAAAAGTGAGAAAATATTAAATAATCGTCAAATCCTAACATTTTAATTGTGAACTCATTATCTCTAATTTACTGATGAAATTGAATTCAAATAAATATTTATACAATCAATGAATTAATTCGTATTAAAAGTTATGAAAGAGATTTGCATTAAAAGGTTATTTAACTCAACAATAAGACTTTACTTCAATAACCTTAAGTTAAATGAAAATAAATTATTTATAAAAGTTTAGTAAATGTTTTTCCTTAAGAATCCAAACAGTTGTTGACTAACCACTCGAGTTCTTCCTTTTCTCGGCTTTCCAATAGGTTTTCCCAATAAAGTGCTTCTAATTTAACAAACAATTGTTTAGTAAAAATTTTAGTAATTAATAGAAGTGGCAATAGTTCCGCCACAACCCGGGTCTCCCCGGGAATTAGTTATCTCGATCGGTACAGTAGAAATTCTCTAACGAGTATCGAAAGATTCATATTTTTATGTATTCACAAACATAAATATTAAACTAATTGTTTTAAAATATATTTTTAAAATATTTATACCAAGCCAAATATTGTGATATTTGCTTTAAATTCTTACTTAAATGTAGACATATCGAAAGGGAAAATTCAAATCTAAATGATACTTGGCTAAAAGTTAAAACCCATTTCATGATGAATTTAAAAAATAAAATTGTTTGCTGAAAACAAAGGGTTGAGGGATCAGAGGGGGTCAAAGTTAAAATCAAATGAAGTTATAGTGTAATGTTTTAGTGTAATGGTTTTAATGCATAAGTAATAGGGATAAACTTTATATCTTTTACTTGTTCAAAATCAAAGCGCATTCTTTGAAAACAACTAGCCTAAAATATAATTTAAGATACCAATTTTTAAAATGTGCGCTAGAAAATATCAGCAAGGAAAAGTTGATATAGAAATAATGTTTAAAATTATAAATGGTTTGAAGTTATTATTAAATTAATTTGTTTACACTTTTAAAGACATTATTGATATCCTTTAATCAGTACTTTATTTTAGAGAAATGAATACAAAGTATAGGAAATGTTAAATGTTTAGTGTAAATATGATTATTAAAGGGTATAGTTTTTAAATGAACTTGGTAATACCGGGTCAGCAAGAAAGTAAGTGCACAATATTGTAGGGTAAGGGAACTTGGGGTAGCCCTCGGGATTACCCGGAAAAAATTAAATTGAGTTTGTTTATGTTTGAAAAGATAAATAAATAAAGTTTTGACAGTTGTTTGAGCTCATCATTTAAAAATATCTATTAAATACAAATGAATATGCAAGGTTTAAGTGTTAAAAATATTTATTCTTCACTTTTGCATCAATTATTTGTGAAATTAAAATAAATTTATAATTATTCTTTGATAATTTGTTGAGTAAAACTCATTTTTTGCCAATATTTAATTTTTTTTCCGGGTAATCCCGAAGGCTACTACAAGTTCCCTCACCCTACAATATTGTGCACCGACTTTCTTGCTGACCCTGTAGTATTTAAGAATAAAATTCAAAGCCAACTAAAACCCGAACTTTTTTCCAATACTAAAATATAATACATTTTCTGATAACTATTAGATTTAAATGAATTCGAATAACTTTTATTTGAAATTTATTTTTATTTAAATTAATAGTTTCGAGACTCGAGTCAATTCTCGATCTCAACCGGGAAATCCCTTTCGAGACCCGGGAATTGATTTTAACCTCGAGACCCACCACTAGTAAATATTCAAATATATTTGAGTTGAAATAAACATACCTTCGATTAAAAGTTCTTGTCTGATGTCTTCCATAAAGTCAGTCATATCCTGTCCATAGATTTCCGGATAATTTCTGTTGAATTGATCCCAAACGGATCGCATCACTTCATCTACAATATAATGTCTTTGGGAATGCAATTCCTCTGAATTGTCTTTTAAGTCAATATTTCTAAACCTCTCTATAAGTCGAGAACGCGATTCGTTTCGTTGATCGTTGAGTCGCGACAAACAGTGCTATTAAATCAAATCAAATATAATTAACAATAATTTAAATGACAGAAGTGGTGGTCATTAGATGGTTAGACATTCTGAAGACTACTTTAAATTTCTTATTTCTTGACTATTGTTTATAACTGATGAATGGACTCAACTTTACTCTTATTATTCTTAAGATAATTTGTGTTATATTTTAATTAAAACTAATTTTATTATTATTTAAAAATCATAAAAGAGTTAATTTTCTTACACTTTTGTAGATTTGCCGCCAATCGGGAGAAGTCTTATATAGATTCCTATGTCTTTGTTGTTGTT
>JAQIXI010000545.1:0-21746 GCA_034700165.1 Galumnidae sp. Gr-Ori-00277
AGAGAGAGAGAGAGAGAGAGAGAGAGAGAGAGAGAGAGAGAACTAATGCTTTTGTTATGAGATATTAATAACATGTTATCGTTATTATGTCTTAATTCGTAATTCGAAGGAAGTTTTGTGAAAACAAATAAATTGATGACAATTAGTGGAGAATCACTTTTTCCGATTTCGAAAGAAATTCTTTAATCAAATATAAATTAAATGCAATTCAAGAAGTGATTCAATTTTTGAAAGACATCACGAATTCAATTCAAATGATTGATTGCAAATTGCATTTCGAGAATTTGAAACAAAATTTATTTAATAGAAAACACCTCTTATTATGTGAACACAAATAATAAGTATTTTTTTCTCAATAAACAAAACAAAACAATTTTAACAATACGTCATAAATGAGAAATTAATACCGAAATTATTCTGCACTCAAATAATAGAAAGGCTTAAAGAAGAGGAACTAAAGAGTGGATAAAATACTTTTTTCTGAAAGAATTTAAGGTTATTTTCCATTGAATTAATTAATAAATGAAATGAAAGACAGAATCTTTGATTTATTGGATTAAATGTCATTCGAAGTGTATATAACTATTATAAAACAAAAGTCAATTCAAACACTGGAAGCCGTATATGAATTGCAATGAATTCTGTGCTTCAAAAGTCAGGATTAAAAATGAAAGCATTTGCCCGAAGCTATTGGCGTCTCAAATGTGTACTTCAAGGGTAAGTGTTGGGTAAAAACCAAAATAAATGATTTTGAAACTGGAAATTCTCTGGGATTAACAATATTTGCTAAATCCATAATAATAATAATAACTACACCTGTAGTGCAATTACGACTGGTTTGGGTGACGTACTCAACAGATTGCACTTCTATTTCAATGGCAGTTAATGTGTGGGTGAATCAAGAATATCAACGTCTGTTCCTCTCATCCAAAAACATTGTTTATTCTCAGATGAATTACTCATTCATTTCATTTAATTTTTGTTACTTTTATTGAATTTTAATAATTACTTATCATTAGACTATTCATAAAACTATTGGAATGGTTTGCTTCGGTTTTCCCGTATTTTCACTTTTTTTTATGTTCTATTATTCATTGATTTATTTGCAGGGATGTTCACATGGCTTTACACTCCTAACGCCATATGAAATTTGATGCTTCTTGATCTTGCTCAATTTTTTTGACATAAATAATTTAACACAAATAGTTTTATTGCAATTTATTAAATATTGAATTGGAGTGAACTCTACTTTTTATAACTTATTTAACAATTATTAGATCGGAAGTCAATATTTAGTATCGATTCATAGCTCTACAGTCTTTAAATAGGACCTTGGTTAGTAGTGATTTGCCTCATCTATTGAAAACTTCTCTTAATTACAATTAAAATGTATTTACTCTTTTTCATTGCCATTCATTCATAAAATACTTGAAAAGGATTTTTTGATATTTTAAGTGAAGTTAAAACTTTAGTTTCAATTCATATTCTCTTCAATTAATTCATCTTTTCTTTGATAATACAAAGAAAAGGTGAGACTGAGAGCACCCAAAATAAGAAAACATTATTTTTGCATTAAATCATATGATTAGAAGGAAAGGACAGACCATTATTTTTTTAGAGACGATAAATATAGAGACAATTTAGAGGTTGTCCTCACTTTTGGCAAAAATTTTAATTTCATCTGAAAATTATCAGAACTTTGAAAATATATTCGAGTTTTTATTCAATTATAAATTAGATTAAAACTAATTAGAAAAGATTGAAGAGATGGCAAGGTTAGTTATGGCGTAAAGATCAGCAAGGTTCTTTGCTAAACAAGGTTTTATTTCTGATTTGCAATTTAAATTTTTATTAAATTAAGCAAATAAATTGATCCATAAAATACCCTTGCTCATATATCGAAAATTATTTTAAATCTCTGTAAAATCTGCAATTTGAAATCCTTCAAAGAGCAAGGTGCTATTTTTTATAAACCGTATCATTTTGTGATTTTAACCCCTTTTTCAATTAAAATTCTAACCATAGAGTTATATAATTTAAGTTTAATTGACTTAAAACTAGAAAATATTCTTTTATTACAAGAGATGATAAAACATTGAACTTAAGTGATCATGCAAATATTCAATTAGAAATATTCTTGTTACTCACATCAAAGATTAGATACATTTAAAGAAAAAATTGCTTGATACTTTTAGAATTCTGCTGAAGACTCAAAAATTTCCATTTTTTGAATTCTCATAAATTTATTTTATATCAATCGACAAATAAAACACATTTACACGAATTGACGCAATGTTTACAACATTTAATGAATAACAAAATCATTGAAAAATCCAATGATTTCTTTAAAATAAATATATAATTCTTTTATTATATTATTCTTATGCGAAACAATTGACTCATTTGATGATCCATTTATACAACTCTCAAATGGAAAACTGGTTTACAATTTGATTACTAATTAATGACGAATAAGATGTGCACCGGATTTCCAGATCACAAGTTTTGTCTGTTCTGTTGTTTCATAAAACCGCCTTCAAATCAAATCTAATCAAATAAAAAGTGTGTTTTGGGGATAACTTTAAGGATTAGCTCCCATTAAATATATTAATAATTTCCTAAAAAACAGATTACTTCTAATTGTTCAAGAACATTTCGAATTAAAATTTTATAAGCTGTTGGGAATGACAACCAATTAATTGACAATAATTTTAGTAAAGAGTTTATTCTGGAGCGACCCATTAGTGGCCATTTTTGTGATTCCAGTCAAATAAGTCAATGAAATTTTGCGAACATTCATCCCAAGGGGTTTGTCTACCCATAAATCAGTAAAACCGGTCATTTCTTTTGTTATTGACCTTATGGTCATCATTGATGTGAGTCAACCGAAACAAACCCCGTCTAAGACACGATTTATCAAAACTGTCTGCTCTGCAAAACTAGAGGAATTTAACCGTGCAAAATTACACACTGCAACAATAACACATTGAACTTATAATGAATATTCTGACAGTTTATTGAAACCAAGTATAAAATACAAGTTTTCGCAACAAAAATGACTTTTAATAAGTCATTAATTTTTTCTCAAAAACTAATTAATTTATGTTTAGATTAAGTGTTCATCGGAAGCCTTTTTCCAGTATTTTTTACTCCGTTTATAATTTTTATAAATATTTTTACTTAAAATAACTAAAAAAATCAAAAAATATATATTCAATGATTTTTTGAAAATTAAGTTAAATTTGATTTTTCCTCAAATAAAATGTTTTTTTGTGATAAAAACTGGAAATTTTTTATTTGAATAAAATAAAAATGAATCGAATATGAAAGCAATAAAAAAATGAGAAAGTAAAAACAAATTTGGAGGGTATTATGTTTGGAGGCAAACTTTAAGCCATTGAACCGGTTATGAACCCACGACCCTTACCAGAGTCCGGTCGAATACCTAACAAATTGTTTAGTGTATTATATTCTCTGTCAGTCGTCTGAATCTAAAGAATATAATGAATGAACACAAAAGTTCTACTTATAAATCATTAGACGATATAAATGGATTCCCGGAGTTATTCCACTCTTTGGTTATTATAAATGAAAATAAAAAATTGATGTGAAATAAATTGGAGAAAGTCTTTGCCCAACCTAGGAATGAAAAGATGGCTTTACGCCAGGTCTGGCAACGCTTCTAATCATTAATAATAATTATTAGAATCTTGCAAATCTTACAAATCTTACTTGTTGGTTCTCTTTTGATGTGACTATCATTGAGACGTATATTTGCTTAAAGCTATTTAGAGGCAAATATTTGTCTAAATGTCCTTCTCTGCGATCAAACGCAAGAAGTAGGCGCTCACCACTCAGACTCTCGTTTTGGATATCATAAATAAATCTGAGAAATAAACTAAAAATGGCTCTAAAAATATGAAATTTTCTAAAATTTAAAATAAAGACAAAAGTTTACTAATTTTTGTCCATTTTTTGTAGAGTATCTCAACTGAAATTCCCATTTTTAGTGAAAACTCATAATATTTGACAGAAATGTTGACAGGAATAGCCCGAGTCATTCAAAAGTGAAGTGAAGGCTTTCTTGGAAGAGAAAAAAACGATACAAAGAAATTTTAAAATTCCACGTTTAAAATTTGTACTCAGCCTCCAATAGCCAAGAGGTTTGTCCTTGACCTATAAATGACAGATTAATTCAACCTAGTGAGTTTGAACTACCTCAATTTTAATTTTAAATGTACTTTTAATAGCTATTAAATAACAATTTTAAAGTGTTTTCCATATATTTTGAGAAAAATTATATGACTTTTAATTTATTTGATTTAAACTAAGATTTGTTTAAAAAACCGAAAATTATTTTATCAAATCATCTAAAAGTTATTAAAAATAAGTTTTATTTTTAATTATTTAATTGAAAAATACTTTAAAATAATTTGAAAACATTGAAAAATAAATGATAAATACGTTTAATTGTGGAAATAGTGACCAAAATGAGGCCAATCAATGAAAAACATAAAATAATTCCCTTTTGTTGTCTTTATCTGCAATTATTCATTGTTTTTGATTCTCAAATGATTTTTATTTAAAATATTTTTCATAATTTCTTAAATGAGAAAATGATTTTCTATGAGAATCTCTTTGACATGAGTTATGCTTTGTGTCACTACTGACCAAATTGTCTTTAAGTGATTCCTTGTTAATGAAAATTCTCAGCCAATTCTTTCATCAATATTTTCATGGCTTTCAATAACAAAACTGAGATATTTTCAAGTATTCGATTCTTGCAATCAATCAAATCAAACAATTGTTTCATCAAATAATTAGTTTTTTTTAATGAATTTTGAGGGTAGACTCAGAATCTAAGAATAAGAAGAGACGTCTGTTCGGGGATTTTATTTGGTTATCCCTCCCCTTATGTGATAGGAATCTGATGGGGTGCCGGTTAATGTCTTAAAACATTGGTTTGAAGTATTACGCAATGCATTTGAGAGCAGAGCTCAAAACCAGCTGATATACAACTGCCTACTTCGGATGTCCTTCCCATTCACTTTCGCTCTTGACTAGAAAGTACCTGTGCTACTCTCCACTATTACCACTCAGCCCTCTCTAACTGCCAGTACTGCCACTTCGCACAACCTGTTGAAGAAAGGCTCTATCATTGCAGTGGTGTTCGTATAAAGTGTTATGATTTCACTTTTGGTCAGACATTCATAAACTTTCGGTTTTCGACTAAAATATTTGACTAAAAAATTATAGTTTACTAAAAATAAGTTGTCGGTGCGATGTGTGACTCCCAATGGATTAGTTGGTGTGCGTCGACAGCCCATACTTGCTCTGTGTTTGTCGCCAATTGGCCTAAACTAGTCTTCAGATCTTCAAAGCCAAGACCAAACTGTCAAATGTCTTCGTCAACTAATTCGATGACAAACTCAGTGCACAAATTGTCTAATTCTGTGTTATTTTTCTCATTAGTATTTATTAATTTATTTCTGTTCCCAAATACAAGTCATGCCTTCCGAGTGCCATATCGTTATCCGCATTACCCTCTCTTTCATAAAGAACTCATTCATAACTCACCCATTGGTAAGAGTTTTAAACAATTTTTTACGTTGTCTTCAAAATTATTGTTTCAATTGTTCTCATTTTGAATATTTTTTATAAGAGATTCACATTTGAATTGAGATTTATTTGAGAAGAAAAACACAAACGAAAAGAATTGAATTGATTTTCGAGATATATATTGAACTCGAAATCGATGTGAAGTAAAAGTAATTCAATTGAATATTGAAATACTGTTATCTTAGATCTCAGATAAGAGATATTAAATAAAAGTTATGACTATTTTTAAATTCCAAATCAAATGTATAATTATATAACACTTTTTATAATTTATTGAACACCAGAAGTATATTAACTCAAAATATATTCTTCACAACTATTTCTCAAACCTATTGAAAGCAATAAATTTCTATCCCTTTCTTCCTGGAGGGTGTCTTTAGTCTTAGTCTTAGTAATAGTGAGAATTTTCAACTCAACTATTATTTACAAACAAAATAGTTTAGAAAAATTGAAGCACTGGCAGAACGACCAAGAATCTCGATTTTTTTCCTCTTTTTTATATTCACTTCGTGTACACCCTTT
Organism: Galumnidae sp. Gr-Ori-00277; assembly: GCA_034700165.1. NCBI lineage: Eukaryota > Metazoa > Arthropoda > Arachnida > Sarcoptiformes > Galumnidae > Galumnidae sp. Gr-Ori-00277. Next base: position 6,142 of record JAQIXI010000545.1, read on the forward strand.
GAACTTTTAATTTTACTTTCAGTGAAACTTCAAATAAAATTCAAGTTATTTCAACGGAATATGTTTTTCGGAACTTTTAAAAGTTCAAGTTTTTTATGGACAGCTATTCTGATCAGTTCTGAAGGGGTTTTTTGCGGAGTTCGACGACTTTTTATCGCATTTAATGTGAAAACATAAGAAAACGTTAGGAAAACATTAGTTTAACGCAAATCAAAAACTAACAGAAAATGAATTTTTTAATATTTTTGACGCTTAGAGTCAGGTATTGAATCAAATATTGTTCTTTAGTTGAAAAACAATTGCTTTAAAAAATGATTTAACATTCAGTTAAGTGGTTGAGTCAAATACAACGAATTACTGAACAAATCTGGTTTTGTTGTTCTCCTACTCAATAGTAATGACATTATTGCAAACAAACTAAAAAAGGATCTGAAAAACACCACAGATTTACGGCTAAGCATTAATAGAGTCAGAGCTGACGAATCCCTTCTTCTCTGTATTTGTTTTGAGACATTCGATAGAGATATGAATATTATATTATATTATAGAGAAAGTGGTTTGAAATTCTCAAAAAAAGTTGTCGGACTAGAATTACTTTTTTCAACGATATATAATTATAATTAAATTTTGATGTATGAAAGCAGTGCGCTATCATTCCTATCATTTATTATGTTTTCAAATGATTGGCGTTTGAATAAATGGCAAAAATTGAGATTTCATTCATTAAACTAATCATTAAAAGCATTTGTAAACATTTCTCTCACTTTTATATCAAAACATTTTCACATAAATTCCTTCAAATAAATCAAAACATTTTATATAAATTTAATGAATTCCTTTAATTAATTGAATATTTAATTATCAGCTGCCGGTCCGGCTCCTAATGAAGTGGTGAGCGTTGAGCTCTTCCCAAGAGATAATGGCAAGACTCATCACACTTCACAATTTGAAATCGTCAATAATGTCAATCCTTCGCTCGTTATCCGAAGGGGTGATCCCTTTTACTTAGCCCTAAGACTTAATGGAGCCTATGATCAAAATCAGGACAAAATTAGACTCGAATTTATGTTCGGTAAGTCTTAAGAACTAAACTTTCAATTTTTCAGACGAATGATGAAATCCAAAGCAATTTATTTAGTAATCAATTATTTCTTTGAATTTATAACTTATTCAATGTCACACTTTTTATGCTTATCTTCACTATATTTGACGTTATTTTCATTTAAAGTTTAAATAAAATTAATAATAAAAAAAGTAATAAAAAATGAATTCTAAATGCATTTAAAAAATATTAACTCTTTTTTAAAAATCCTTTTCTATCGTTGAGTATAAAACTGTTATTATTATTGAAAAACAGGTTCGCGACCACAGATAGGAAAGGGAACTCTCATATATCTGCCCATTTCCAATAGCAAGGACTTTACCAAAGACTCGAGCAAATGGGACGCCCGAACCCATCACATCGATGGCAATCAGTTGACAATTCACGTCCACATTCCGGCCAACGTTGCCGTCGGAATATGGCGTTTACGGGTCAGCACAAAACAAATGGGTTCCAGAAATATCAGATCATTTGATGTAAAGGAAAACATTTATGTGTTGTTCAATGCGTGGAACAAAGGTAACCATTTTATGCTTTTATGCTTTAAAAATCAATTTCATTCAAATTTGAATAAATAATTTCAAAATCTATGAAAACCTGAAAGGCTTTCACTAAAAGGCTATCAAATCACTGAAAGCTATCAAAAAAACGGTTTTAAATTTTGTCAGATTTTTAACTTTTAAATAACAGTTTCTGTTTCGAGAAAATGTTTTTTTTATGATCGATAATAAACTATTTAAATCAACTACAGTTGAAAAACAGACTTTTCCACTCTTTAACGAAAGCAGTAAAACAGTTCATATCCTAGTTTTAACTCAATTTAATGCAAATATTTTGACGAATTTAGTCTCGTTTTTATTCATTAAACTTTCATTTGATTTCTCGATTAGACGACGGAGTCTTCCTCTCAGATGAGTCAAAACGACAGGAGTATATCCTCAATGATATCGGAAAAATCTATATCGGATCCCACTCTAAACCAAAGGGTCGACAATGGACTTATGGACAGGTATGGCAAACAAACAATAGCCTTCACTTGTTTGGCTTGTATTGCCTAGGGCATTTTAATACATTTTACTAAACAGTTATTGTCCTAAAAATTCGATTTCAAAATCGTTGCAATAAATTATGCGACGAATGCCCGGAGTTGTGAACAGAATAATGTCTGACAGTTTATAAATTTGTTTCCAAATTAGTGACACAAAGGACTCAAAATTAATAAATTTATCGATTTATGATTCAATAAATTTAGAGTCACTTTAGAGACAATGACCGACATTTCAGAACTTTTCAATCGATTAATTAATTTAATTAAACTTTTAATAATTAAAACATTTGTCTCTCAATATTAAAATTAAAAGCAATACAATTCTGTGCTCTTGAAAACACTTTAAAACTATTGAAAACTTGAAATTGATTTAAGGTTTAGATATTAAATTATAATTTCTCTTAAAAATGATTTAATAAAATCTAATAATTGGTTTTGGGGTCAGTACGCAGACGCTGTCCTTCCGGCCGTTATGTTTATGATGGACAAGACCCGACTGGACTACTCGGCCAGAGCTAATCCGGTCAAAGTTGTCAGAGCAGTGGCTGCAATGGTTAACAGTCACGACGACAATGGCTTATTGGTGGGCAACTGGTCAGGCAATTATAACGACGGTAATGCTCCTTGGCAATGGACGGGTAGTGCCCCCATCTTTGAACAATATTTGAGAACAAACGGAGAACCCATAAAATTTGGTCAGTGTTGGGTATTCGCCGGTTCCACCACTACTATGAGCAGAGCTTTGGGTATACCCGCGCGAACTATAACCAACTTTGTGTCGGCTCACGACACGGACGACAGTCTCACTGTCGACAAATTCTTTACAAGAGATGGAGAACCCATCTCTGATGTCAACTCCGACTCGATCTGGAATTTTCACGTTTGGACTGACGTCTGGATGTCAAGGTCGGTTTCGTTTTTTTGTGGATTATTTTTAGATCAGTTGAGATGTCCTTAAAGTTAGGCAAAACTCTGAGAACAGCCCTCAGGACTTAAATTGAAAGCGAGAGTCAACTAAAATGAATTGATTTTATAAATAATTCTTTTGTTCTATTAATGGCTGCACAGACCAGACCTGCCACCGGGTTATGGGGGGTGGCAAGTGATTGACGCAACGCCACAAGAATCAAGTGATGTCAGTAATCTCTACCAAACAGGCCCGGCATCGCTTGAGGCCATTCGCAAAGGAGAGGTCGCTCTTCCATATGACGTGCCCTTTGTGTTCGCAGAAGTCAACTCAGATGTAGTTCACTGGCAATTGGACGAAACCAGTGAACTCGGATGGCGAAAGATCAAGACCAATAAATACCAGTACGTTATGCGGTTCAATGTCTTACCTGTTCTAATGACTATTCTTTTCTAATCTAATGATCCTCTCGTGAGATAAGAACATCACAAGCATTCCTTTCCTGCTATTACTCTCACTTATTATTGCTATTCATAAGGAGAGGTTACCTCCAATTTTTAACTTATGCTTTTGTTAATGACTTTTAATGTCAATAAGCTTTGACTCTGACTTTCTTAGAGCTCACTTTCCTTGAACTATAACTTCAGACCAGTTCGTGATTTCGGAGTTTTGACTGAAGCGATCGCTTATATTAATAGACAAATAATAATAATAACAACCATTTATTCAATTAATCAAAATTCAAAGTCATTTCATAATTAACTAAAGAATAGCAAAAAAAAGAGTCAAAGAATTATTGAATAAAAGAATGCATTAAGAATTCAAACATTTTTTTGAAATGACCTCAAAATTCTTTTAAATCCATGTCTTAAATAGAAATAAAAAACTTTTTCTCCAATTAATAGCGTCGGACGTAAGCTCTTCACCAAAAGAGTTGGTATTGATAGTGATTATGGCGGGATCTCTGATGCAGAAGACATCACACACTTATATAAGTTCAAAGAAGGCTCAGAAGAAGAACGAATGGCTGTTCTCAACGCCGCCAGAGGTTAGTGGACTCACAACAAACTGCATAACTATGCAAATGATAATCATTATAACCCGTCTAAGATTATAGCGCTCAGAATAAGAACCCTTTGAAGTCAGATCGTGAATAGAGATAATTTTGATAAATTAAAAAAAATGATCCCTTCATAGTGTGAGGCATCAAATATTAACTCAAAATTCATTTATTAGGGTTTGCTTTTTGTAGACTATTGGGTGATCTCTCGGTTACTTTCAATACAAGTGATTCTCATTCTCGAGATTTTTTTAAGAATCACTTATTTCTTAATTTTATTGGAATATCTGAAGAGTTCTTCAGATTCTTTGGATTTCGGATTCTTTGGATTCTTCGGACTTCTTTGGACTAATTTGACTCTTGGAAATTCTTACAACAATTAATTATAATTTTATAGATATTTATTAACTATTATTAATAGTAACATTTAATAACTAATATTAATAATTGGGCGGATTTATAGCGGTGTTCGGTTGGGGTAACTTTTAATTTGGGTTTACTCACCTAGTTTATATTTAGTCTATTTATTAGACTCTAACAAAATATAAACTTAAATATAATATAAAATATAAAAAATTAATATAAAATGAAATTAAAAACAAAAAAATAGTTAAGTAAAAAAGACGGACCAAGATAACATCAATTTTGCGATGGCAATGCTTACAATACTAATTGTTCTTAATATTTAATAAGCTAATTAAACAAATTAAGCAAATTGAGCTTGTTAAAACAAATTGATAGCTAACAGAAAAAGAACTGCTTTTCATTAATACTAAATAAGTCAATAATATTTTGATAGAATTGTATACATATAACACAAGAGTCTTTGGAGTTCGAAGAGTCCAAAGGGGACGAAGAATCATAAGGGGATACCGAAGATACCGAAGAAGTCCTTCAAACGATCGCATTCCTCCCCAGACGTCAAGTATTCAAATAAATTTAATTTAACTTAAATTTAATTTTCGTGAGAAATATGTCTTCAAAGACTGTTCATGAGTTCAATCATTTATTTCTACTTATATTAAAAACAAGTCTCAGACTATTTTTAGACCAAAAGTGATATAAGTTTTTAATTATGAATAAAAACAAATTTGACCCAAAACTTACATTTCATAGACTTTGGAGACTTTTTTCCTTTTAATTAAAAATTAAAATAAACGGCGTTTAAGGAAATGGATTTAAATATTATTTTAATTTTTATTCCTAAAAAAAACTATGAAATCAGGAGCCGGACTGTCCTTCCTTTTTGAACTTCCGGCGCCCGGAAAAGAAGAAATAGAATTCGATTTATTGGATATCGACAAAGTCCTCATTGGGAACCCCTTCTATATTCAGGTCGAGATGACTAATAGGATCGGTAGTCCGCGAACAGTGTCGCTGTCGGTGTCGTGCAATAGCTTTTTCCTGACGGGAATCCTGGCACGAAAGATCAAACAGGAGAGACAGGTCATTGTTTTGCAACCCTATCAGAGTAAGTAAAGTCTTTCATAATTGATATAAATTAGAATCAGATTTAAGGCGTTTTTTATTTAACTTTTTATAAACGTTTAAAAAAATCGATGACATAAAAACATTTTCTTCGCAGAGAATTATGAACTCAAAACTCAATTATTGTTTTTTGTACTAATTTTACAATCGAGTTATGGCTTAAGAACTTGACTTATATTCAAATGCAGTTATCTCTGCATAAAAATCAATTAAATTTTGCAAAAAAAAGTGTAGACAAAAAAGAGTTCCGAAGCGTTTGTTTATTCAATTATTTTAATTTCAATTAAAAGGTAAGCTATCGATGAATAATCAACACTTCTATTGTTTTTAAAATAAATGCTTAAAATCGCGTTTCAATGAGAATTCAATGACGAGTTTAGCACAAAAACAATGATTTATAAGAGTTTTTGTGATTTAAAAGAGAAAGAAAACACTTTAAACGAGGAGATTATGTAAGACTAATAATTATTATCAGTATTTCATGTATTTCAGTAGCGAATCGAAAATTTATTTAAATAAACAAATTTTTTGTTGTATTTATTGAATTCATCAAACAATTTGACTCAAAATGCAGTTCAGACCTCAAACACATGAAATTATTTTCTCATTCAAAGTTATTATATAAAATTAAGTATTTATTTCAAGGATAACACAAAAAAGAGTTAACAACAGAATCAGTATATCTTAAGAGTAGGAAAAGTGCCGAAACGCCACTTTTCATAGTATAGAAAGCCTTCTTCATTGTTCTCTCGGTTTCATTGTTTTTGAGAACATTATGTTATCATCAAATGTCAAAAAAATTATGAATTTTTCATTTTTATCTAAATTTCAATGTTTTTCATTCGAGCAGAAGAGGTGTTTAGAATTCGTGTCAACTCTGATGACTACGTCGATAAACTCGTCGATTACTCTAATCTGAAGATCTATGCGATCGCAACCGTCAAAGAGACACAACAGACGTGGTCTGAAGAGGACGACTTTACTATAGAGAAACCTCAGTTGCAAATCACAACTCGAGGAGATATCGCTGTCGGACAGGAATATGGACTCGAAATTAAACTAACGAATCCCATTAATCGAGTCCTTCAGGACTGCGCCTTCACTATTGAAGGGCCGGGCATTACCCGACCCCTGCAGATCAAATTCCGTGACATACAACCGGGAGAATCTGTTGTACAATCCTTAAGATTCGTACCTCAACGCCCCGGAGCCCGAAATATAGTAGTGGTGTTCCACTCGTCTCAATTGATTGATGTGGTCGGAACTAAACAAGTTAATGTTCGCGCCTGACCTTAACATAACTCTAGGATTCTTTGGTTTTATTATTATGACTACAAAAAAAATCGATAAAATATTAGTTAAGATTTGGCACAGAATTCAAAGACAAAAAACTTTGATTTGACTCTTTAGATATAAACTGCCATTTAGTGAATCGAATGGTAACTGACATATCTCTTCAGCAGATAATTGTCGGCCGTGGCCTCAAACTTAAATAATAATAATAATAATAAATGAATAAAAACTGCCAAAACTTTTCTTCTGAAATATTATAATAATTTCTGCAATTTATTCGTTATTCAAATTCGCGGCCTTTGGTTTGAAATTCACTTCATTTCAAGATTTATATACATTTTGTGAAATGTGTTCTTCAATGCTATCAATTAAAGTTACTTTAATTATTTTTTCCCGAAATATAAGACTCATAAACACTCGTAATATTGCTTTTATAGTTATTGTAATAATTTTTTTAAAAGTATTTAAACATTTTTTTTATGATTTTTAAGGAAAAATTTCCATTTCATAAGTGATTCGTATTTTTAATTAATATAACAAATAAATAAAATCGAGTGAAGCCTTTCTGAAGGAATGAATGCATGAATTTTCCTCATCTAATAATTTATGAATTATTTATAATTATATAAATAGTTTTACATATTTTTATAATGGGCTCAAAAATGGAGCCATCAATTGGCCCATCATTTCCTTATTTAATGGAGAGATGACTTTTGTCACACATTTATATACAACTAAATCAATGAATTCAATTGTCTTTCATTTCATTTTATATATTTTTTGGTCTATTTTTGTAGAAATGAGAGAATACTTTGAAAGTTGAACTAAAACTCGTTTTCTAATTAAACTAAGAAAATGATGTAAATAAAGCGATGAAATTGTCGTTTGGGTCAACACTTAATTTATACAAATGTTAAACAAAAAAAAGACAGACATTTGGGATAATAATTGTTTGAGTACTAAACGGTTACAATAAATTTAATGACAATAAATAAATCTTTGAATCAATTGAATTAACCCTACATTTGATGCGATAAAAGCTTCAATAGTTGACAATTGCGACGAACAAACGCAAGACTGGACTCGTTTTCTATTATTTGTTACTTCCCTTTTGTTTCCATAAAACCAGAGATTTAGTGATACTCTAAACATAAAGTCTTATGCTTTTTGCTGTTCCTATCCTTCGGATAAGCGCTTCAATGGATGGGATACGAGTAGTAAAGCAGGAAATTAAGGAAATAGACATGAAATTAAATGACCATTTGATGCAATGGTTTTACTTATCATCGGCTCACCCATTGCTGTGAACGACTCTTTCACCTGTCGATATTCACACCGATTCTCGCGCCTAAAGCCACTATTTAAGGCACTGTCACCGAATTGACTCCACACACAAAAAATCAAATTACAGACAGAATTAAAGCAAATTTTTTACAAATATTATGAATTCGAGTCATTCGATAAAAAGTAATACATCTCTGAGTTTAAATCATATGAGCGCTTCTCTATCTGTTCAGCAACAGTCAGGTGTTAATCAGTTGGGAGGCATCTTCTCTAATGGTAAACCTCTTCCATTTCACATAAGACTAAGAATTCTGGAAATGGCTTTGTGTGGGTATCGGCCCTGTGATATATCGCGTCAATTACTGGTATCTCACGGCTGTGTCAGCAAAATTCTGGCCCGTTTTACAGAGACTGGATCTATACTTCCCGGTGCTATCGGTGAGCACACAATTCATAACTCTTTTTGTAATTATAAATTTTAATCGATTTTAAAGTAATAATCAATAAAAATAGAGATAAGAATTGGCTCAAGGAATCAATTTTTTTTAATTTCACTTAATCTGAATGACGACTAAAATGAATGCTTTTATAAAATAAGTATTTATTAACAAAAATTATTGTTTAAAACTATTCTCAAATGATTTTATTACTTTTTTCTCATTAATATTGAACCAAATTTTTTAAGTCTTAATTAATAATTATTCAAATTCAGAGCAAAACATATAATAATCGTTTCAATCAATAATACTTTACCTTCAATTGAAGGTAATTAAGACATAAATTTTGTTAAAATTGTATCTGAATTAATGCTTAACTCAAATTATACTCTCGTTTGTTGATAAATGTATGGATCATTTGTTAGAAAAACCATTGATTTTTGATTTATTATATTCTTTGACTCTTAAAATAAAAAAAACAAAAGAGTAATGAATTTCTCAAAAATTTATTAATTATAAAATTATTTTAGTTTTTTGACATTCATTTTAAAAAGAATTTATTTAAAATGTTTTTGTATTTGAATTTTTTCCTAAAAGATTAACACAAATAAAAATAAAAGAAAAAACAGAAAAATTTTTGAGTCCAGAGAAATGACTCATTAAAAGTAAAGTCAATATTATGAGAGAATATTTGAAATCTTTGTTTAAAAGAAAAGTGAATTTTTTATGTCAACGACTCTATTATAACATCATTTGCTTTTAATCGAGAGATTCTAATTTATTTTAAAAATTCATTACTATCGAATAGGAGCAAGGTGGTGGCATAACATTGCAATAGATGCAGTTATAGCAGGTGTAAACAGAATAGATTAGAATTTTTAATCAATTAAAAAATATTTATCATAACTTCAATGAACTTTTGAATTAATATTTTGAAAAAAACTTGAAATTTCCTGAATTTTCAAATATTTGAACCGAAAATGTTTGTGTAAATAATGCGAGACTCGCCGTTAGTCCTGAAGTTATTTACTTTAAAAGAAATGTTTTCACTGTTAAGGTGTTAATGAAGTGCATTAACTAATTGTAAAAGTATTGACATTCAGGTGGAAGTAAACCTCGAGTTTCGACTCCATTAGTGATCAGTAAAATAAGAGAATACAAAGAATCGAACGGTTCGTTGTTTGCCTGGGAAATAAGGGAAAGGCTTCAAATGGACGGCATTTGCTTAAGGGATTCACTTCCAAGTGTGTCATCAATTAATCGTATTCTCCGCAAAACAATGGGAAAGACAAAAATAAGAAGTGCTGTCAATTATACCATACCTCACATGTATTCAAGTTCGACGGCTGTAACGAATGTCGACAATAATTCACAAAAAATGAAGACTCATTTAACTCAAAACTTGAAAGTTTTGTCTTTCACTAAAACTAATGATAATAACAATAATAATAACAAAAAGGAATCGACACAAAAAACTGGTAAAAAGACCTCATTTCTCATCGAAGATATTCTCGCGAATTGACATCAATTTTATTATGGATTGCATTTCATTTAGACCTTTATTTTCAAACATTTCGTTATTCAACGATTCTTTATTAGTCTTTCAGTGTTTGTTAATTTAAATCAATGATAATAAATATGATCTTGTTTGTTTTTAATTTGATTTCATTAAATTCAGAGGAAAATATAGTAATATGTTTTGTTTTATTATCAAGGAAAGTTGAAAAAACATTTTTCCAAACGATATTTTACTAAATATTTTATTTTTCCCGAATTTTGCGAAATTCCTATTTATTTGTTAATCCAATAATTAAAAAGTTTAGTGAAAAATATATCACATTATCTTTTGTGATTAACAAGTTAAAACAAAAATGAACTTGTTCCTAACCATTATTCATTTCATAACATAAACAAGGTTTAAGGGCAAAGCCAATAGTCACTACATTTATGGGTTAAACTAATAATTTTATTAAGTGTTTAAAAGGAAAAATATTTTTGAAAAATCAATATTTCAAATAAAGAATCTACCTGGATAACAATGACTACAGATACTATATTCACCCTACCACAACTAACAACGCTTTATGGTCAGGAAGTGGTGGTCCTTCGCCAACGAAATGTTATTGGCCGTTACTAGCAAAAAACCTCCCTGTCCTGTCCCGTTACTAATAAAAAGAATGGTCTCTAGAGAGACGACAACCACCCTGTCCCCTCCCTTACTAATAAAAGATTATAAATTACACGTTAATATTCAAAGAAATATTCTCCCAGGTGTGTGGGTGGGTGTGTGCGCGCAAAACAAATACATATACTACTTATTATTTCATAAATGTAGTGAAAAATGTAACTTTAGGTCATTTTTATTAAAATAAAAAATAAAATGACTTCTTTTAGAAATTTTTTTAAATCAACGAAAAATTGGTTTTGGTTTTCATTTTGAAATTTAGGAAAATATTTGAATAAGAATTTAAAAGCGATTGAAAATCAAAGCGTAAAATAAGATCAAGTATTTCGACCTAAAAAGTTAAACATTAAAAACAGATTCAATTATTGTTTAAAAAACAAAACATTAGAGCGAATCAAAAACCGAATATATTTTCCACTAAATATTAAATTCATATTCCATTGTATTTATGTTTAAAATATAAAAATTATTATTTTAACCAAAAATTTTGGTTACCTTTTATTCTATATATCATAGATTACAGTTATTTTACTTTTAATTCGGTTTAGCTGTCAATCAGTTAATTAATTATTGTTTTAATTTATTGTTCGCTAAACAAGAAAACACTTAACAACAATTGGTTTTTCTATATAGAAATTTAAATGAGCTTGATCTCATTTTGAAGCTTATATCGCATAGTTTTAATAAAGTATTAAATATCAATTGCTAATGACCATGGGATTTTTAATTATAATTAATTTAAATTGTTAATATAATTGAAAGTTTAAACCCCTCTTTTAATAAACTATGAAATTCATTCAAAAGTTAAATAAAAGTTCTAATATTTTATTCATTAAAATAATATTTAGTGTAAAACATAAAATTAATTCATAAAAATAGAATTTTATTAATTAATAAACAAATATATGAGTAATAAATTTTTATTTCAATTACCTTACTCATATTTATCTGGATTTGTTTGATTAATAGATTGATGGTTTGAATTTCTTACTATTTTTTAATACTTTAGTCATATATTTTATTTTAATTATAATTATAAATCTCGTTGTGATTAACAGCTGATATATTAACCATAAAATATACATTAAATAAGTTTAAAATTAGTCCAAGCCAATTTTAATTTCTACATTCTGTATAGTTTTAGTGTTTGTTGTGAGCTTTAAGTAAAAGTTTTTTAAATAGAAAGCATTCCTATAGTTTTTTGACCAAATTTTCATTCTTAAGCCTTAATATAAATATTAGAAACGAAAACTATTTTGAGGTCAAATCTATAATTATCTAAAATGATGTCTTCATTTTTGACTTCCCTTTTTCCGTCTCTTTAATATTAAATGAAAATTTTAATAATTATTTTTAGATTTTATTTTACATAAAAAGGAATAAATTTGTCAAAACGATTGACAATACTTTTGAAGACTTACAACCACTTCAATCATTGCAATCATTACAATCAGGTCTCATATACAGAGAAATTCATATTTAGAATTAAAGATTAATGTGTATTACAAATTAAAATAGGAAAGAATGGCCCTTGGACAGATATGAACAAACAATTTCTGCAACAAATAATATCGAATATTAAGATTTACATTGGATTTCATTAAACAAATTATTAAAAACAGGGATGGCCAAAGGTCTCCATCCTGAGGGGGTATACCCTCCCCTGAGCCAAAAAACCCTCGACAGAGATAGTGCCTGCCTATAGACGCTAATGTTAAGACCTCAAAGTCCACAGGGGTGTATTTTGCCAATTTCGATCTCTCAGGAGGGTATTCCAAAATGCCCCCTTCGCCATCCCTGATTAAAAATTGTTTACAATTTTATAGAAATTATTGATAGCATTCGGTCAGTACTTTTCATTTATAATAGAGATTTGACCATGATATAACCTATGTGAAGTACCCTTAATATTCTTATTACAATTCTTATTGTAATATTCATTTAATTCAATTAAAACACAATTCATTAAAAATAAAACTCAATTATTTAAAGACAATTTATTTTATAAACTTTTAAAACAAAAATCTTTTTTTAATTCAATTAAAAGACAATTCGTTTGAAAAATCTAAACTACAGTTTTAATTGAATTAAATGAATATTAACAAGTTGCAAGTATTCAAATAATTATTAAAGGGTTTAATTTACAAGTGAACTAGATGTATTTAAGAACAGAGAAAATTGCACCAAAAGTGTGCTTTCTCATATTAAAAATAGTAAGAAATTGAACCAATGATTTCGATTATTCAAAAATGTCTGGTAAAATGAGTAAGGTAAAATGACTAAAATGTTGTAAAACTTATTACAGTGTAACCACATATCTATCTATTTGTTAAAATGTTATTATATCTGTTAAATAAACTGGTGTTTTTGAACATATTTTGTACTAAATATTAATTGACTAAAGTTTAGTGACTAAACTCAACAATCATTTCGATGTTTGCAATAATAAATTATTATTATTAATAATAATTATTATTTCGATTCAATCATTGGATCTCAAAAAGTATTTTGAATTTTACAACAATTGTTTTGAATTCACTTCAATAAAAGCTGTAATAAAATACACAAAATATGACTGTATTTGACTCAAATAATTTGAGCACATTTTCAAAGAAAACCCCATTTTTTTGCATATTTTTTGTCAAATTTGTTGTCTAATCAGCGGTCAATTAGTTTAAATCTTAAGGTTAAAGACTTTAATTTTAATATTATTTTAAAATTAGTTAAAAAGTCTTATCGTAAAACTCAGTAATTATGGCTTCTGTCGAGTCTGAGATCGACTTCAATGAATTGACAGAAATTGTCGATCAATTGGACAAAAGGGAAAAAGAAAGACAAGAGTCGACCAAAAATGAAGACAAACTAATGGTCGACACAATAAGAATAAGAAGTAAATCAAAAAAGTTAGTGGAAATCATTGGCATCGACTCAATTGATCGGGTCTTTCACTTCTGGATTGACTGCAACCTCGAGTGCCAGACATCAAAACCGATACCAAAACTTAATTTACCAGAAAATCAAAGAAAAGTTGATTTGGATTTAGAGGTGGGTTTTGAAGACGGCTTTCAAAACAACCAATTGATTGATGACTACTATAAATACCGAAACAAAAAGTGGGAATACTTTCTGAAGACTATTAAAGATAACAATTTGTTGGATAAACTAAAACCAGACTTCGTTTCATTTGGTGGACCCGTTGCCGACATATTGGCCACAGTTTATGATACAAGTATTCAGTGGTTAATATGTGCGGAAAAGTCAAAGGGTTTGTACTTTTGATAAAATAAAACAAATTTTAAAAATTATTTTTGTCTTCAGATGTCATTTATTTCTACAAAACCCGAATCGAGAGCTTTAAAGGCGACTATTTCTCAAAACAGGCGTTTCGTCGCTCCTATTGTGGCCTCAGATTTCTTTATTTGGTTACCGATAGAGACAAGACTCAAATGAGTGAATTCGATAAATGCTTTGCTATTAATTGTGTCACTTTTGGCGGACATAAAATACTAACACTCAATGAATTGGATTCCATCGACGACGACAACAAAACCGTTGACATAAAACTGACAAAAAGTCTCACTTCGGCCAAAGAACACGACTTTTTCCATAAAAAGAAATTATTACGGTTTTGGTCGAAGGGTTTGGTTCAGGGCGTCGATCGCATTGTCATCGGAAACACTGAATCCAATAACTATCTGTTGGATATCGAAGAGCGAAAAGTGGAGGACATTCCTAACGTTTGCGCTAATAAGTGGTCGGACAACAATTGTTTGGATTTTCTAAACCGATTCTTGACTTTTATGAAGTCATGCATTACTGAAGAGAACATAATTTATGAGTTCTATTTCAGAAGTGGTGAAGAATATGTGGTCTGTAATAGAATTAATCCCAAGAAGAGTTCATCCCTTTTACCTGAATTTTACGGTCAGCCCTAATGAGTGTTTAGTCCAAATGACTTATTCTTAATATAAAACCTTAAGAAAACCCTTAAGAATCTCATAAGTTTTGCCTCAAATTTGTCTCAAATCTTAATTTTTTTCATTTCTAAAAAGAAATGATATCTTTTGTGATTAAATCTTTTGACAAATGTTTGAATCGATAATCAAAATGACATTTGTTTGAGTCGTTTCTATATTTTCGGAAAATTCTTGAATTTTGTTAATAATTGTCTGTAAACTAAAATTTTTATCAATAAATTAATGACATTTAATGACACAACAGTTTAAATATTATTGTTTATATAAATGTTATTTTTGGAAAAAGTGTATGTGTATGTTGACTGAGTATTTGTCCTTGCTCATACACACCTGATCTTAACGTTTTTAGAGTCATTTTTAGCTGATTTTCATTAAAAATCCAAATGACATTGAATTCATTGAAACTAATTATTCATATTTCAGATCAGATCTAATGCTTATTAAAAACATTGATTTTGTATTAATAACACGTCTTTTGATAAATTGAGAGGTATTTCCAATTAAAGAAGACTTTTAAATACCTTCACATTCAATAACTGTTAATATTATTATCAATAATCGAGAAATCCCTGGACTGTAATTATTGAAAAATTTGAAGGAAAACCAATAAATTAAAATTAATTAAATGATGGCTTTAGTGATGGCTTTAATGATGGCTCACATGATTTCATACCAAAACAAGGTTTGCGTTCAAACTCAAAGGGCACTACATTTACGTGTTACAACTAGTATATAATTTATAGTGTGTTTAATCGGAAAATATTAATATTTTAAAAAACAAAAATTTAAATAAAGGCTCAAACTGGGTAAAAATGACGAAACAT
>JAQIXI010000546.1:0-21742 GCA_034700165.1 Galumnidae sp. Gr-Ori-00277
TTTAAAAACCGAAACCGAACTGAAACTGAAAAACAGGAACCGAAACCGGAAAAAACCGAATCGGTTTCGGTTTTTTTTCGGTTTTAACCGAAATCGGTTAACCAACTTTGGCCTCTAATGTCTAGTAACTAGAGTCTAGTTATTTATAAATCTAATAAATGAAAATTGTTTGCACTTTTAAAGTCATTAATAATTTGTAGACTCATCAATGATAGTCTTTGGTCACTACCTTTTATTATAATAAAGTTTTGATCATGATACAACGAATTGGAAGAGTGAAACATTTAATATTCAACTTATTATTAAAGGGTTTATTTTTAAACGAACTAAATAAAGGTATTTAGGAATAGTAAAAAAGGTTTTAAAAAGTACTTTTTCCGATTCGAAGTTAGAATAATTCAATCATTGGCTTAATTTCTTCTTTTTCTTATTATTATATTATAAGTAATAAATTATTTCTAAAAATTAAAGTAATAATTTATTGCTTTAATTTTTAATTTAATTATAATTTATAAGTTAGAGATCAGTAAAAAATATGCAGTGAAAATATGAACTAGTAAATAGTACTACTGGTATACCCAAAAATAAGATATAAAATTTTCAAATTATATACAAAATAAATGATTGAAACTTTCAATTTGAAAATGTTTACATCAATTTACAGGGATGGCAAATAGGGTATTACCCGTATACCCCCCTGGAGCGAAAAATCGCCAAAATACCCCCCTGCGATGAGGGCAAGAGCCCCACCCCTCGATTTTTGCCTAAAATATTGAAAAATCGGAAAAAATGAGCAAAAAATAAAAAAGATGGCTGTAATTAGTAAGAAAAGTAACAGAACAGAACAAAAATGATTTAAAACTTCAAAAAACGGGTTTTTGGTAAACTTTTTTCAAACTTCAAATTTTCCAAAACTTGAAAAAATCGTTTTTTGTCAAAAATTCTTAGTTTTTTTTTTGTTTCAGAAATGATTAAATACGTTAAATATGATGGTATTATTGTATTTACAATGAAAAACACCTAATGTGCGATTTTTGGCGATTTTGAAAATACCCCCTGGGATCGAGTTCATTTGCCATCCCTGTTATAAATTATATCCTTTGTTTAATACTTTTCCTAATAGAGAATGACCATGAATGGTATTGTCCATGATATAACAGTTATAGATTTATAGAGTAAAGTTGATTATTAAAAATCTATTCTCTTATCGAAATGAAATGTTATTCAGCATTAATTTGTACCAAATCTTATCATTTGTTAGTTACTGAAGAGTATACAGAGAAAGCTCTATATGTCGAACACCCGAAATGCCAACATTTTTGTTTGAAATATAGAAATGTTCCAATTATAGAGTGTTTTTACTAATGAATTTCAAAATTACCAAGGTATATGTTCTACTTAGGGAAAATGTTCGAGATATAGAACATTAGAAATATAGCTTTCACTGTACTTGAAATGAAATCTGATTATTGTCTCAAACAATACTAAAATATTCATTAAATAAATTATTAATTATAGCTATTCTGAGTCCATATCTGTTTTATTTAGAAAATCTTTAGTTCTGTTGGAAACTCCAGTTTTCACTCTAATAGAGATTAGTTGTGACTTCTCTATGAAATGTTCGAAAACTGTCAAAAAGTAGGAATTTTGGGACCAAAAAGTTTACTTTATTTTATTGAATTTTTAGCTATTTTTGACTAAAACTGGTTTTTATGAGAAATAAAGAATTTGTTTCCAAAGTTTTGAAGAAATTATTGAATTTTATATTAATTTTGATAATAAAAAAGTCTTCAAATATCTGTTATAAAATTTAAATGAAAAAACAGTTTTTTTTCTGTAGTCTAGAGTTGTGTCTGCGATTGGATGGCAGTCCTCGTCATATGGATTGCGTCAGAGTTATGCTGTTCAGTGTTCAGTGCTATTCAGAAGTGGTCTTGAATTTGAGTCACGGTTTGCACTCTCTTATCAATAGTCAGTTTTAAAAAGTCTTTTTAAGTGCTAACAAATAGTCTCGAATTTAATTTGTTTTATTAATTAACTCGAGTATAGACTCTTCACAATTGAAAAAATGTAAGTTTTTATGCATTTTTACTATAATTTCATTGAAAATGCAGTTATTTTTACAATAAATTAAAACATTTGTTCGTCGATAAAATCATTCGATGGTTTGACGACAATTTAATATCACTTTTGTTTCAACGATTTGTTAACAAATTGATAGTCATTTGAATTATTTGCCGGAAAAGCGAAACAAAAAATGTTTTCATTCATTTATACATTTATTTGAAAATTTTAATTCTTTTGAGAATCAAAATTAAATATAAATAATGATTGGAATTTACTGTCATTTATAATTTTGCACCTAGATCATCACTTCGAACAAGAGTATATAATGTGAGGTACATTTTGTAAAAGATGTACTTTAATATCGATTAAGCCTTGAATTCAAATGTTTAGTTCAAAAGCACTCGTCTTTAAATTTCGTTAAAATAACTAATTTTTAAAATTTAATAATAAATGATTTGAAAAACTGACAAATTGTGAAAAACTATGAAAAGCAGTGACAGGTCTTTTTAATTAGAAGTCATACAAAAATTAAATGATTTGTCAATTATTGCCTTAAATTGAGTTTAACCTAAATTTGAATTATTATCAACTTATCTGTGGTTCCATTTGTTCTGCAATTACTTTGTTTTTTCGACCTTAAAGTTATCCTCATTTCTCCACTTATTTATTGTCTTTCAATTTAAACCAAAAAACTATTAATGCTTTAAATAAAAGAAGTTTTTATAAAATTATTTCCTCAAAATATATACGATTTCATAATAAAAAGTTATTTTATTAGGAAATACTATAAACTTTTATATTTTAAAGGGAAAGAGAGAATAAAAGGAGGGGAGAGAGAGGGAGGGAGAGAGAGAGAGAGAGAGAGAGAGAGAGAGAGAGAGAGAGTTAAAAGCAATATTCCTTGGTAAAAAATTGAAACTAATTGTTTAATATTTTAATTATTCATAAGAAAATAAATGATTAAACTTAACTTATATATGGATCAAATCAGTAAAATAAAACAATAAAAAATTGTTTGACCATGATACATTTTATTAATCTTAAACTTTCATCAAAGAATTAAATATTGATTTTAAAGGAAAATGTAATTAATATTATTTAACATTAATTTTAAAAACAAATGAATAAAAGATTTTAAATGAAATGATATTTTTAGGGCCGAAGCAGACATAGCTCTTATCGGTTTAGCAGTTATGGGACAGAATCTGATTCTCAATATGGCTGACAATGGATTTACAGTAACTTTCAATTAGTGAATTAGTTCACAATTTAAAGGACATTTCATAACAGGTCTGTGCGTATAACCGGACCACTGAAAAAGTGGATCACTTTTTAAATAATGAGGCGAAGGGTAAAAGTATTGTCGGCGCCCATAGTATTAAAGAAATGGTCGATAAACTGAAGAAACCGCGTCGAGTCATTCTATTAGTTAAGGCGGGGGACGCTGTCGACCAATTTATCAAACAATTAGTACCACATCTGGAAAAGGGAGATATCATTATCGACGGCGGAAATTCCGAATATACTGATACTCAACGCCGGTGTCAACAACTTCGAGAAAAAGGACTTTTGTTCGTTGGCTCAGGAGTTAGTGGAGGCGAAGAGGGCGCTCGCTATGGACCATCTCTAATGCCAGGCGGACATCCAGAAGCCTGGCCTCACATTAAGGAGATTTTCCAAAAAATAGCCGCAAAGGCTGATGGAGAGCCCTGTTGTGATTGGGTTGGAGAGGACGGCGCAGGACATTTTGTTAAAATGGTGCACAACGGCATTGAATACGGAGATATGCAATTGATATGTGAGGCCTACCATCTAATGAAAGACGCACTCGGAATGAGTCACGAAGAGATGGCCAATACCTTTGAAGAATGGAATAAATCAGAATTGGATTCATTTCTCATTGAAATAACAAAAGACATATTGAAAGTCAAGGACACAGACGGACAGCCACTCGTCACCAAAATCATGGATTCTGCCGGACAGGTATTTCAGTCCGGACAGGACTACCTCTGAATGTAATAATTTCTAAATTATTAATTAAAACAGAAAGGAACCGGAAAGTGGACCGCTATCTCTGCACTGGATTATGGCGTTCCCGTCACACTAATTGGTGAATCTGTATTCGCTCGATGTCTTTCTTCCCTGAAATCTGAAAGAGTTGAGGCAAGTCGTATATTGAGTGGTCCCAACACTAAATTCAGTGGAAACAGAGATGAGTTAAAGGAAGACATTCGAAAAGTGAGTCTAATTTATGACATCTTTTTATTTAATGATTAATATTTAAATTCTAAATAATTTGAAAGGCGTTATACGCCTCGAAAATAGTGTCGTACGCCCAGGGATTCATGTTATTGAGAGAAGCGGCCAAACAATTCAATTGGAAATTAAATTATGGAGGAATTGCACTGATGTGGAGGGGGGGCTGTATTATTCGAAGTGTATTTCTTGGAAATATTAAGAATGCGTTCACCAAAACACCAAATTTGACAAATTTATTGGTCGACGACTTCTTTCGAAAAGAAGTGGACAAATGTCAGCAGTCGTGGCGACGAGTTATCTCTAACGCTGTTTTGTTGGGTATTCCAACGCCATGTTTTAGTACAGCCCTCGCATTCTTTGATGGCTATCGATCGGCTACTCTTCCGGCAAACTTAATTCAGGCCCAACGCGATTACTTCGGCGCTCATACCTATGAATTATTGTCTTCACCCGGAAAATGGATTCACACTAATTGGACGGGAAGGGGAGGAAATGTGTCCGCCTCCAGTTATAATGCCTAACAGTTAGGCCCTTAACTTGTGATTAATATAAAACAAAATTTTCTAAATATTTTAAGTTTTATTTTCTAAATTTTTCACAAATTTGTTACTAATTTTGAGAATTTAAGAGATTTTAAGAATTTCTAAAATTGGAATCAATCGGTAATAAAGTCAGACATCACTAAATTGTTACGCATTTTAAAGATTAGTTAAATAAATGAATAAATGATTACATTTAGACAATACTTTTAACATTTTTCAATTTGTTAATAATGGTTTGGAACCGGTCTTTGAAAGCGTCCCATTTGTTGGGCCGATACCAAAGCCCAGAATTACTCTTTTTGGCCGTATTTTGTTTTGCGATCAAACTTTTGTATAAATTTCTATAAATTTTGTTTTTCATCAAATTCTCATCGAATGGGTTGACAACTGCCAGACCCCTCTCTACTAATTCTAAGTTGAGATTCCTTTTAATTAAATTTTTCTTTTTGGTCGAAACGATGCAATTGATGTCATTTTCCACTCTATTAATGATTTGAAAGCAAACCATTTTGTTCTCAATATTTAATTTAAGCGAATAAACTCCTGAAATGTTTGGTTGAATCGCAGCCAATGAGATGTTTAGCAGACGCTCTGAATTGAAAAAATACAGCATTAATATTATGGGTATAATATTAGAGGTGGGATAGAGTATCAGCAATTAGTCCTCCCGATGTCCATCTGGTCGTCAAGATTCTCAAACGGGTCTCCAATTATATTAAATATTTGTAAATTATGTGAAGACATATAATATTGAACTAATTATTATTACAATAATTTTAAAATATTAAAACCAATTTAAACTGAATTTAACAAAATATTATAAAATTTGCCGTTAATTTCATATTTAAATTAAAAGAAAATTAATTTGAATTAAAAAAGCAAATAAGAGATCAAATTTCAATTAAAACGATAATTTGATTTTAAAAGAATATTAAAGCGAATAAATCAAACCATTATTCTTTTGGTTCCAATGCCAGGGCATCGACACAATTGGTATGTGGTCCACATTAAGAGTCCCATCTGTGGACACACTTTTGACAATTCCTCTTAACATTATATTTTTCTTAACAAACGATTTGGGAATTTTGTCATTTGAATAGAATTTAGTCGCCTTTAATTCAATGAATAATTAAATGCCTCATAAGAAATGTGTTAATCACTCACAAGACGTATACTTCTAAATGCAATCCCAAACCCGAGGACTCCGATAGCGACGATTGAAAACTAATTAATGACTTTTCATTTATTGATTTATGTTATGAATTAAATTCTTACTCTAAATTCCATCAAATGGTTGTCCATATATTCATTCAATTCCTCTAATAATGACTTTTCTTGTGGTTTAGAACTCATTTTGTTTTTGAATCTAAAAAATGAAAATCAAATGAGATTTTTGTTTAATTTTGCAGAAAATTTCAATTCTTTTTCATTTTATATTAATTAAATTAATTTTATTTTCAGACAAAACTAATGCGATTTTTTGTACAATTTTTGTATTTTTCAATACATAAATGAAATGAAAAAACAATTAATGAGACATTTATTCTTTTTCAACACAAACACCAGATTTGGTGAAAACATAAATCGGTCGCCGAAAACCTATTGAGAGGGAAATTTCCTTTTATTTAAAACCAGATTTAGAATCAAATGAATACCTTTTGAAGGATTGGTCGGAGTTCCGACTAATTCTGATTGACTGAATCCTATCTCTCGGGAGAGTAAATATTCGTTGAATTGTTCGGGTCTGAACTCAATTGAAGTAAAGTTCGTAAGAGTTGTTTCCTAAAAAAATTGAAAATTAATGTAAAACACAGAAAACAAACTAAACTGACATTTATTTTCTTTTTCTTCTTATATGAAGAGAAGGGCTGCGCTTCTAATATAAGTTTCCCATTCGGTCGAAGTTGAGAAAAGATGCGCTTAAATAAAGTTTTGATTCCAGAGTCGCCCCAATTTAAGTGAATCCATTTGGTTAGACTTAAACAAAGAATTGTATCGAACTGTTGCTTCTGAATAGTGGAAGAGTCGTCGCTTTCCTCCACATAATTACCGGCAATAAAACAAACATTTTTCGGAAATTTTGTATTTTTATCGATACTCGAAGCCAACGGTCCGTGAAATAGGGGTAAAGAAATTGGAAAATCTTGGGTTTGTATTACACTAGAAGTTATGTAATGCCTAACATTTTTGTTGGCCGTTCGTATCAGATAATTGTCAATATCCAAACCGATTATCTTTTTTGGTTCAAAGTTCTTAGCGATGGTAAGAGTGATGTGACCGACATTACACCCGATGTCTAAAATATCTTTGTTTTCAAACCACTCCTTCTTAAAGCAGTCGAGACGACAGTCTTTTTGATTAATATTTCTGTAACCATAATATCGATCGTAATTACCGTATCGAAACTTTTCGTCTTTTCCTCTAAATTTCGGTTCTTTTGAACGAAATTTATTTTTTCTGTATTTCTTATGAATATTTTTGGTCTCATTATTATTAACCGTTTGTTCGGATTCTGTATTGGGTTTCAAATAATCGGTAAATCTTCTGTGTTTGGGAACAATTCCCTGAGGAATAACAGGGGATACGATTTTGTCGACAGTCTTTACTCCTTCATTAAAACGAAGCTTTTGGTGTTTTATCACATTTTCGGTACATTTCTTAGTCTCAACGATAGGTTCACTATTACTAACAGTAACACTACTTTCAGGTTCGGGTTCTGCAGTGGTCTCTGAGTCGGTTCGCCTTCGTTTGCGTTTACGCGACTTATTCTTGAATTTAGGAGATATAAGACTCGACTCATCGATATCTTCATTACTGTAAAGATTCAACGGGTCATTCATATTCGCCGGAATGAGAACTTCCACCTGAGTCTTATGCTTTGGAGTAGGAAGTGGTGAAGATTGTGGTGTCACCTGATTGGCACCATTTGCAAGACTCGACAGATTCAACGGATCCGATATATTTCCGCCCAAAAGAAATTTTGTCGGCAAAATCGGTCGCTCTTTACGTCTCTTTTGATTTAAATGTTTTTTGTCATTATTTGTACCAAAAGAATGTCTTCTTTTTCTGTAATTAGAATCACTTCTCTTTCTGAAGTGAAGCTGTGATTCATTGCCTTTAGTGGAAGTAATACCAAAGACTCGTTTGTCATTTGAGTTCCAATTATTGGATTCATTTAAAGTCTTAATTTTGTCGCAATCATTAGGTTTCGAGCGATTCGTCGATTCATAACTGCTTTTATAAGTTGTGGACTCTTTCACTCCGGGAGGGGTCACTATTGAGAGACCTCCCGAAGACATTCTTGTTTTAACAAAAGTGTTTTAGAAAACAAAACTTTTGATATTAAGAGAAATTAAAACACAAATATTTAAATGAAAATAAAGTCAAAACAATTTTGACATTTAAATGAAAGACACGTGACTTTTGTTTACACTTTTGTTTTGTTTGTCAATCGATAAACGATTTCAATGTATTCACACATTAAAAATGGCGAATGTTTTTCATTTCATTTACATTTAGTTTGAATTGAAATCTTAGACTTTAAAAGACATTTGAAAGAAAGTCTGAATCTGATGTGACAGTTGATCACAAATTAGTGGATAAGTGCAAGAAACAAAAGTAAATTACCTTGCTTATATCACCATACCTTAACACTCAGATGACAACTTAGTGACGAGTCTTCCCTCACAATAACCTAAGGATAGAGTTTTGTTCTCTTTATAAGCGTTTGGAAAAGTGTCCGACTCTTCACTGTTAGCCCTCTAACGGACTCTAACGGCTCTAATGGACATCACTTTTAATTAGAGGCAGTTTTACATCAAATCATTACATTTTTAGTCCAAATAAAATCCAATCCTTTAATCGATTATAAAGTGATTTAAAAGTGAATTAAAGTAAAAAATGATTTATAATTTTCATATATTCGACGGAAACGGTTTTTGTCGCTTTTCCTTAAATCGCGACGAAAGGGAAGACTCCACTAAACTCTTGTATGGATTTCTATATTCATTGAAATCCTTTACTCAAAGAATTGGTCCGATTTTAATAAAAGACAATAACTTTTTGACGTATTCGACGACTGCCTATCAGTTGATTTTCTACGAAATGCCGACTTCTATCAAATTTGTGCTAATCGTTAGCCCCGACGCCACCAAAAACAATGAGTATTACAAACAACTTCTTCGAGATATGTATCGAATCGTTTATATCGAATATTATGTGAAAAATCCCATTAAAAATGATCTTCAAATCGATTCACAACTATTTCGCGATAAATTAATTGAATTCTTTAGTAAAGTCTAAATGTTTTTATTCAAATATTTTGTAAACAAATTTCAAATTTTATTAAAATAATTAAAATAAATATCAAATGAAAAGAAATTATTCCGACTTTTCTTTAGGGACTTCTCTATAATAGAGGAAAACAAAACTAAATATAAAGACTCCGAACATCATTGAAAATGAACTGATATAATAGGGATACGCCGATGGTATAAACCGCTCGTATTGGGTGTGTTGTAGGGGTCGGACACTGACTTGAGTAGTGCTATACAAATATGTGAAACCAATTCTATTGTAATCAACTTTGAACTGATAGACTCCGTAAACATCAGGTATTTTAAATTCCGAGACGTAATGTTTTCCCACTTTTTTCAATTGGTTTCTAACGAAAGGATCGATTCGTACGAATTCCAACTGAATATCGTTTGCGTCGAACGGAACCCATTGTCCCGAAACGTATTTTTCAATTTCAATGGTGTAAACCACGTCATCCATTACTGTATACGCCTCCGGAGGTGCGATCTCACCCTTTTTGTGGTGGCGAACGCGTCCAACTCGAAGAACTCCCTCCTCTTTAAATACCCATTTGGAGAGAGCTATTGCCAAGACTTCGTTACCAGATTTGTCCACTTTTTCAGTACTGCCTCTCTTCTGAACACTGGATCTAAAGAAAGCATCGCTGAAAAAGTCGAGAGAACCGGTAAAAACGATGCGAGCGTTGTTTCTCGCCTGAAGTGCGGACACCAAAAGAGTGTTTTTTCCGATGGCGTGCGGATACTGTTTTCAATTAAATCAAAGTTATTATAGAAAATGAGTTCAATAACCAAATATTTAATACTTCAGTAATTTTCTTATTCGGATCATAAGAATAAGCGGTAGAATCAGCTAAAAGTATGTCTAAAACGAGAGGATTGTTCTGATCGGAAACCATTCCTATTCCTCTGTAAAGAATAGGACCGATTGCTTTGCGATCGCCGACAATAGTGGGCGCGTCCAACAAACTTTGCGAATCAGCGATTATTAAAGTGTGCTGTCCCTCATCTGACACATCATAATTGAAATGGTCGATGACATGTGCGCCCTCCTCATCGATTTCAATGCCTACTTCTGTCGCCAATTCTCTAATAGCGTCGCCGACATTACTATTAGCCGCTACTAAGACATTACCGCCGCTGTCGATGAAGTCAGTGATCGCCTGAACGTTAACATTACCCCCAAATTCTTAACAAAATGTTAGTAAAACACTTATAAAACAATTGATAAATACCTTCGACGGACGGCGCGAATATTATTAGATTTTTGTAGAGATGAGACCCATATTTTATTAATGAAAGCGTCGGATCGTCTGCCGAACGGTATGTCAGTTGAAATCCTCTCTCTATAAGAGTTATAAAATATTTTAATTGAAATCATTTACAAAAAAAATGAGACAAACGTTGCAGTGATTTAAAGAAGAGGGAATGCGTTTCCCTAATCGACAAATTGTCTAAAAGGACCAGAGTTTCAGATCCTTTTGAACAATCAATTGATGACAACATTAAAGTTGTGACCAAACAAATTGTTGTCAACCAAAACATTTCAATACTTTCAAAAAATTATCAAAAAATTAATACAAAATGAAAATCAATATTCGCCGACAAAAATGTGTTGAAGTGTTGGCAAAATGAGTGACACAACTGTTAGTGCCGTCTGTCGTCTCATTCATTATTTGCTCACAAATTGAAAGTACAGTTATTTTTAGACTACAATTATTATTATTAATAAATTAGAGACAAAATTAGACACAAATTGAGTTCAAAAATAGGAAAAACCGAAAAACGAAACTCCATTTCTGAATGAATTTTAAAATATAAGTCAAAATATAACTTAAAAATGATTTCTTAAAAGTTTTAATTATAGAATGAAATCGGACTACAATTTTCAGTTTTGAAGTTCAAAGTGTTAACAGTTAACAAACAGGACAGGACAGGTCAGGTCAGGTCAGATCTGATCAGGTAATGTTTAACAATAATTGTCTGTAGAGAATGCAAAGGCTTTTACTATATTTTACTGTATTTTACTGTATGTTTGCAATAATATTGGAAACGAAAGTAAAATCAAAGTAATGCTAAACAATAAAATTGATTTTAGAATTTCACTCAAAGTTTGCTTCAATCAAAGCATTAATCAATTGTTTTAAGTCTTATTTAACGAAATTTTATTTATATATTAATATAAGATTATTAAAATGAGTCATAATTTAAATGATATAAATATTAAACAAAATAATTATAAATACATAAAATGAATGTCTAAATGAGAAGCTCTGCTTTAAGGGAAACATTACGGCGACAACACATCGAGGGTCGAGTCATCCAATTGTATTCATACGAATATTTAGTTTCGATTTCAGTTTCACATAATTTTCCAAAATTTTGTAAATTTTTGAATAAAGTTTTCATTTGATGTGAATTTTGTTTGTGTGTTATTATATGTTTGTTAAGACACCCCCTCGACATGTATTCCGTATCGAATCGGATGTCATGAATGCGGTTTATATTAAGGGGTGATAACCAGACCCCGAGAGACACGTCTTCACTTCGATATAACTGCAAGAGTTGAGAGTTTTGGGCAACAAATCGAACCAATTCTTCTGATATGACATAACCGCCGCCCAAAGCATAGGGAAGGTATAGATCGCATAAAACCCAATTAACTTCTGCCCACTGACCCAATCGCTTGACGTGAGCCCTACCATCGAAATAACCCAAATATAAAGGTTTTGTATTGGTTTTACTCATTTTTCTTTCGAGCAGTTCATCAAAGAGTTGGTCTACTCTTAGGAAGGAGTCGTCGTCCACTTTCACCAAATAATTAAATTTATTTTTATTTGAAAACCACTTAAGAGTTAGAAGAAGTTTCAAAGATAATGAAGAATAGGTATCCTTAAGATGTGGAAACAAAACCATATCTTTGTTTAATTGCTGTTCAGAATATAAAGAATTTAATTCACTTTCAGTCATATCTAGAGTTCCGACAATAAAGAAATGTTTAACTTTTCGATTATCTGAGAGTCTAAGCCATGTCTCGCGAATCACTTGTCTTCGGTCAGTGTTAGAACCGCTGCTGAAGATAACAATAATTAAAAATATTGTGTCCAATGATATCAAATCTTGTTTGGAGTCATTGTTTATCATTTGATTGCATTGATTTGAATCCCAACTAAACATTAATCCAAACATAAAACCAAAAGAAAAAACACTAAAAATGATAATTAAATAATAAATTGAATTAAATTTATATCTGAAATGAAATTTCATTTCTTTAAAACTTGATTTCATATATTATTTATATCAGTTTTACTCATTTGTGTCTCCAAAGAGGTCGCCACTAAAGTACCGCCCATTTGGGATGCATTGAAAACATTGCTTCCAATCGGAGTCAAAGAAATGATTTTTTGAACGTTTGTTTCAAACGTTTAAAGTTTATCCGTTTGGGTCCGACATCAAACTCGTGACTTGAGAATACTTTACAACAAATTCAACAATAAATACTGTCATTTAACTAAACTTCTTATGAATTATTCTTCAATTAAATGACAGCATTTATTGTTGAATTTATAGTAAATAAGTATTCTCAAGTCACGAGTTTGATGTCGGACCCAAACGGATAAACTTTATCTAATGTCTGCATTCCATTCAACTGATATTATATGAGTCATATAATAAAGTATTAGCGGTTCTGATGCAGCATAAGTTATAGCATAACCCATCAAATAAAAGGTAAAATCAAATTAGGCAAGGGGGGATTACTAGACTTATTTTGAATAGATGTAAATCACAAAATATTAATCCCTTAACCCTAATCCTAAGTTTTCTAAATATTAAGTCACAAATTTTATGAATACCTAAAGGGGTGAGAATTTATCCCATCTATTGATGAAAGTTTACATTGCAAATAAGGCATCAAGGTCATTAAATTTGATTCATTTATAAAATTTTCTCATTAAAAACAAATGAAATATTATTAAAATTTTGGAAAATGTTATTAAATTGTATTATAAAATGTTATAAATAATTGTTTAGAATTGAAATAACTCTCAAAACTTAATTAAATAACAAACTTACCCTGTCTTATTAGACTTTTCGACAGAATTTATAATTTCGAAAATCGCTTGCTAAAATTTTAGATTGAGCATATTATTGTAGTTGATATTAAGTTAATCGGTAAATAATAAGTTTGATTTGTTGCAATTTTTGCAAGGTGATCTATTGGATACGAAATGGCTTATATGGAAAATGCCAGCACTGAAAGAGCCGACACTTTTGCACTCAATAAAACGGTCTCAACTCAATTCACTCGATAGGAAACCAAACATCTTTTGGTCGCCGGAAGGCCTCAATTTCGGAAGAAGGCATTCATTCACTTATTTTCATTGTTTTAATTGAGCGCTTCATTAGTCTATTGATCTAAACTTGGATTTCAGTCAATATTTATATAATAAAAGACTCATTTATTTTCAGATATCGAACAAACCGTTTATATAAGAGACGTATTTTTGGGATTTTTGTTTTTGGACTTTTGGTTTCCACGTGTCTTCTCTACCATCTCTTCACTTATGAATACAGAATACATAAAATTCTTCAAATATGTCACCGATTTAATACAAGAGATATCAGGTATTTGTTGGCTCTTCTATACTATAAATGTAGAGAAACTTTGAGAGAATCCAATATTTTCTAATATTTCTAATGTCAGCCCAAAAGCAAACTTTTTTCACTCTTTTTTATATATTTTAAAAAAATTTCTTTCCAGTGATTTGAGTTCAGATCGTTTAATCAAACATTCAGTAAAGGCTGAGCGACGTTTACCCAAATGTATTATAATAGGAGTGCGGAAGTGTGGGACCCGAGCATTACTAGAGTTCCTTAATATACATCCATCGGTTCAAAAAGCTTCAGATGAAGTCCACTTCTTTGACGACGAATCGAAATATAGTTTAGGACTGGAGTGGTATCGAAACCAAATGCCTTATTCATTACCAGAAGAGGTAACAATAGAGAAGAGTCCGGCATATTTTGTGACTGAAGCGGTGCCGCATCGCATCTATACTATGAACTCTTCGACAAAACTAATTATTATCGTTAGAGATCCGGTCACTCGTCTTATCTCAGATTACGCTCAATTGGCTGCCAATAAGGCTAAGAAAGAGAGACGAATGGCTTCTTTCGAAGATTCAGTTTTGTTGAGTGACGGTCAGGTCAACACCAGCTACAAAGCGGTCCGAATTAGTCTCTACGCCCTCTTCTATTCGCGATGGACTCAAGTATAACATTAATTAATGCACTCTATGTTAATTCAAAATTTTTGCAGATATTTCCCAAAAGTCAGGTGCATGTCGTCGATGGCGACCGTTTGGTTTACGATCCCTTTCCAGAAGTGCAAAAAGTCGAAGAATTCTTAGGTTTAAGTCATCGAATAAATCGTCAAAATTTTTCATATAATTCTACGAAAGGATTTTTTTGCGTTCGTTTCAACGGAACGGCAGATAAGTGTCTCAATGAAAGTAAAGGACGAAGACATCCAGAAATTAATCCTCAGGTCATTCAAACATTGCGACGATTCTATGCTCCACACAATCGTCTCTTTTACCGCTTAGTCGGCAAAGATTTTGGTTGGCCTGAGATTTGATTCTTTACTCACTTTTGTTTTCATATCAAATGATATTTTGATAAAAGAAAAGCCAAACCTTTTTTAAAAACTTTTAAATAAGTTTTCAGTTTTTTAGTATTAATAATCTTCAGTTTTTTGGGGGAACTGACAATCAGTTAAATTATTAACTAAAATATGGAAACTTGCAACTTTTTGTTCAGATTGTTATTTAAATTATTGTTCGATAGTCTATTAGAAACGTTATTTCACTTGAATTGTGTTATTATTCACTTATTATTTATTGAACTGAAATATTAATAGAAAGGTATTAATCGTCGGATAATTGAACTTTTCTTCAATATTTTGAAGAATAACTTAACTCAACTCAACATATCTTTTATTTAATATTTATTAATATTTTATATGCAATTATTGAATGAGTTTTTGTTAAATTTTATAACTGAAAAGTTATACTCAAAGGTTGTGACTAAAGAGTTGTGACTAAAAGGTTGTGACAAACAAATAACTTAAAGGTTGTGAAAAAATAAATGACTAAAAGGTTGTGAACTAACAATTTATCAAATATTTGTGTTAATTAAACAAATTATTCGAATTAAACCAAATGGTTGTGAAAATTACATTTCAATAATTAATATATTTCTTGTTTTTTAATAATTTCTAATAAATAAATCAAATATTCAAATATCGAAACATTAATTAAACCATTTTATGAAAATTTAATTTATTTATTGCTTTAATTTATACAAATTTGTGACTCAATTTAATTGTAAAAATCGTAATAAATTTAAAAAGAGATCGAAATAAAATTGTATTACAATTATGTATTATAAATGGGTTTGAAATTACTTTGTATTAATATTCTAAAGATGCAAGTAGCTAGAACATTTTCATTCTAGAACATTTAGAACTTAGAAATTAAAGACAGAAAGTAATGTAATATATAAAATTGCATGCTCATTTAAATGGATAATCATGTATTAAAATTTAATGATATTTATGTGAATATTTAATTAATATTCGGAATTTGGTTAGTTATTGACAAATAGCTGGAATCAACAAATTTCATGAGTCCTTTACTCATAAAATAGGGTCGAGTAATGCCATCGTTGCGATTGCAGTCTTCTATGAAACACATGAAAAGTGTGTCGATTGCCATCTGTTTTAATAATTGAATTCAAAAGTTATTTACTCATTCATTAAATATACAGTCACCCATCGTTAATTTTAAGTACCGATAATTTTAACTAACCGTTTATTTGAACCAAAACCTAAAACCAAAAACCCATTCCCATATACTCAATGTTAAATTACAACCAATAATTTAAAGAACTGATAATTTTAACAAACCGTTAATTTTAACCAAATATGAAAACCAAAACTCATTGAGACCCATATAAAAGTCATACCAATAATTTTAACTAAACTTTCAAAAACAATAAATAAAACTTATTTTTAAGTAAAACTTTGAAATAATAAAAAATTAATTATTTAATTGTTTAAAATACAAACATTTTGTGATCAAAATGTTGATGTATTTAAAAAAAATTTAACATATAGAAATATATGCAGTTATATTTAAAATTAAACAAGATCCACTTTAAAATATCGTGATTAAAGAATTTAGTTTTGTTAAAATATTATTTATATCTGGAAAACCAAAGGGATTATTGTTTTCTTTAAAAATTGAATATAAGATATGAATGCTTTGAATGTCTTAGTGGTTCATCAAAGAGGGTTTAAAAAAGAAATTAATTAAAAAATAGTCTTAAATACTTTTAATAATCTTAAAAAAGTAAAAATAACTGATTTTTAGTATAAAAGGTCTAATTAGTAAAAAAACATTTAATTATGCAGTTAAATAGGTTTTTTCCATTTCAACCATTAATTTTAACTAACCGTTAATTTTAACCAAATGTCCAAAACCAAACTTGTTAAAATTAACGATCGGTGACTGTATTATAATTGTTTTGTATTCAACAAAATTTTGAGGAAATTTTTATAAAGAATTCAAAATTAATTAAATATAAGTTTTTATAAAAGTTTCTTAAATTTTGAGATCATTTTAGTTTTCAGAAAAAAATAAGATAAGATAAGATTAGGTCAATTACCTCATAGACTGATAGAAAGCAATGAGAGATGAAATACGCCAATAATGAAGTGGTAATAATTGGCGCCCAATAATAATTCAATGAATCCCTTTTATCTTCAATCAATTGGATGGCAATGAGAGCAGTGGCCGAAACGACACACATTTTTGCCACAAACAGTAAAAAGTCTCCGACAGAGTTGAGGGCTAGAATTCGAAGACCATTAGTAGAGATTTGAGTGAAGGCTTTTCGGGCGCCGACACAATATGAGTCGCCATATATTGCTGTTAAAAATCATTTCACTTATAATTTCAGATATATTTTCAAAGACTATTCGAACCGATTTCTATAAAAGCGTTTTTATTGACATAAATAATGAATTTTTCAAAAATCCAAAGACAACACCGAAAACATTTTAGACTTCTGTCGAACCAATCCTTATATCGATTAAGTCTTTTTTGAAAAATAATTAATTATTTATTAAGAAATTAATAAAATGTTATAAACTTAGAAAAAATACTTTTCTATGAGTTTGAACATGCAAAATTGAAACTATTTAAATTAAGAGTTTAAAAATTTGATAAAAAAGTGTTTTTTCTATGTTAACTTGCTCAAATATTAAATAACAATTCTTACAAAGCATCCATTCGTTTAATTAATAGGCGAAATATTTTAACGGACGCCACCAGAAGTGAACCGAAAGCTATGGAACCCAAATGGTATCGAATCAATAGTCCAATTGTTTTGAGTTGTGGACAATTCAGTTGAAACTTATTTCTATAAAATATTAATTCAATTGAATTCAAAAGATAATAAAAGGGGTGAATACAGAACAGGTTCTTAACATTCATTATTAAATCAAATGAGTTAATGCTTTTTCAAAATTGTGGTAAAATAATACTTAACCCCTAAAAGACACTTAACTGCATAACACTTTGTTTTTTAAGAAAAACTATAAAAGTAATGAAAAGAGTACCGCTTGAAAAACCATTGCGCGACTGAACCAGAAATGACAAAATGTTGACACGAAAGGGTAAAGTGTATGACCCATAAGTAGCCAAAAATCAAATACCATTTCATATACTAATTCAGAAAATAAATATCAATTTAATTCTAATATTAAAAACAGACACAATGGGCACTATATTTCTTGAGATTGGCAAGGTAACCAATTACAGTAAATTCACCCAAAAAATAAACAATATTTATATCATAATTTAATGTTATCTTTAAATAGAGGACATCACATAAGAAACAATTTGGTCCATCACTTGATATAAATTAAGATAAAGTGAAAGAAGAACATCAAAGTTAAAAGAATTCCTTAAAATAATAATAATAATACTTTATGTAATAAATTATATTACCAAGAATATTACCCCAAATATATTCAAAAGTTTAACTTGTGCCTTTTTAAAAGTCTTTCTCAAATCCTTTGAAAAATGGATAAGTTTTTCATTAATAAATTTTAAATCTTAAAAGATACTACTGCATCAAAATGGGAGCTAGGCCAAATTGTTTAAATGATATCCTTTGAATATGACATTAAATCTAAAATATAAGCTAGTTGAGTTTCAAGTTTTAATTGTTTACTCTTTACGGGTAAAATATTCATTGAACTAATAAGTTGTGTGGATATAGTCTGTGTCGGAGTTGACTTCAAAATAATATTAAGTTTTGAATTAAACAAACTTTAAAAAATGGTTGCATTTTGTATGAAACAAATCCAGTGTAGGGATCGACCAGAGCTACTCTCGAAGATTGTAAATAAAGTAATCCATAAATGAAAAGTAGAGACACTCCAAATAAGATGCAAAACGTCTGTAAATATTATTCATTAAATCATTTTTTTAAAAAATACATCCAATGATTACCCAAATCGGTTGTAATAATATAAAAGGCATATCACTAATAGCTTTACCGCCTTCTCTGAAAAGTATTGCGACCTTAAATATATTAAACATATTTAAAGTAAATAATTGCAATTAAAATGTTATTTCAATGACTGACCAGTTTTATACGTTTTCTCATTACTGTTACGATAAGAATAAAAATGACCTAATTTTCAATATTTTAAAATTTATTTCAAATTAAAATCAAAATTTGTTTTCGGGTAAAAAAATTTACGGTTAAAAGAGATGCTGCGATTCCGACCGCAAACCACTGATCGACTAATTGTTGCTGAAATGCCTTTTGTTGTTCGTTATAAGGAATTTCGATGAGTTGTGTCTTATAATAGTTCCAAACCAACCTTTAGTTCAGTTTCAAACCATTTTTAAGAAAAAACATTCAAAACAAATATAATGTGGAGTTTCTATAAACTTTAGATTCTAATATTTTTAATATGTGGTAAGTATTGACTCATTTTTGACTGATAATTGATTGATCCATAAAAATCCAAATTAATTTATCCCTCATTTTTTATTATCTAATAAATGTTTTTAAGAATAAAAGTGTTTTTTTGTGATTATTTTATAAATAAGAATTAACACTTTATATTAACACTATATACGTGAATAATGAATAACATACCAAATATAAGCGGATCCGCTGACTGCAGCCAAACTCAGGGTAAAGAGTGTTAACCATATTATAATATTAGCCAAATATCTCAACAGAACTAATATTATGAGCGAAAAGACAAACGAAATGCTCGACAAATAAGTAATTTCTTTCCAACAAAGAGAAATATCTGACAAAATGTCCTCAAAGAAAGTTCGCGTCGTATTATAAGCGTCGATCAAAAGGGGTAATCGCGAGTCATGGGGTAGACATCGATAAAATGCGATTAAACTTTAAAAACAATCATTAATTTAAAAATTTAAACAAAAAATTCATTTCTTAAACTAAAAAGTTTATATAAATTTCAAATAAAATGAACTTGGTCTCATTTTAACAGATTTTATGGTTAGTTCCTTAGCTGATACTAACTATTAACTTTTTAAGTTTTTAGAACCGAGAATGATTCAATTACTCAAAATTGTCATTAAATATGAGTGAAAAAAAGTATAAAACTTATTCTTCATATAAAATCTCAATTCATTTGAGTAAAACATAGTGTAAAGCAATTTCTTAACCCTAACATAAAATGAAATTTTTTTTTTCTATTGTATTAACTAATTTGACATCACCAAGCTACTTTATTTACCTATTTGTTTGTTGTATTAACAAAATCTAGTGAATGTCAATAGAAGCTAATGTTAAGGTTTTCAAAATCCTAAGCACAGGGGGTATTTTGCCGATTTTACCCTCCAAGTGGGGTATTCAGGAAACCTCCCTTTGGCCCTCCCTGATTTTTATTTATATTATTGTGTTCACTTCAATTATATACCCTATAGTTTAGGAAATTTGTACGCAAAGTGTATGAATCAAAGGGTATCTGAACTTTATATTCAAGAATTAGTAAGTCTTACAAAAATCCTTCTTTTGGACACTGAGTGACACATTTAGTTATTAAATTGGTCATGGTAGAATTTTGTGTTGAGTCAATGAGCAAATAGGGATAATCCGTCATATCGTGACCAGAATTTGTAACGTTTGGCAGTGGTTTGTTTGGTTGACCGCAAATGTTTCCATAGTTATCGTAGCCATGAATTATAAGATTAGGATTTGAATGCTTTATGAATATGACATCAATTATTACGTATGACTGCATTAAAAGAGCATTAGTTTTGTATTAATTTATTTAGAGGTCATTAACTCACTATAAATGATAAAAAAGATATAAATAGAATTAAAAAAAAGATATCCTGACATTGTCTGTCACAAACTGGCAGCTCTTCCTCTTCACTCGAAGTACCAGAGTAGTTTTCTGGTTCCGGCAAAGATTCGATCGTAAAAACCTTTTTTGATATAAAGTTTTCTTAATTTATTATATTTTAAAGAATAATAATCTAGGATAAATTTTACAAATAAATGGAAAGTTTGGAAAAACTAAATTTAGAAGGAATTTAAGAAATCTAAAGACAGGTTAATGGGACAGGGTAATGTTAATGGGATTAATCAAATTAATCGAACTATACTACCATTTAAACTCTAAATTTTAGAGTATCTTCTATTGACCCTTTAATGACACTCTGTTGACCCCTTGTTAACCCCCTATTGTCTGATTTTCTAACAAATAAATAATCATTTATTTGTAATCATAGAAAATCTTTTGATAAATTTCGAGGTTTTATTAAAATTCTTTTAATTTATAAACATTTTTATTTATAAGAATAATATCCTGCAAAGTACCCTGAGTCAGGTCCCTGACATTAATTTCGACATTATAATATCTATATATATTAATATATATGATTATTTAAAAGAGTTGGCAGAACTTCGGCAAAAGATTTTAGAATTTCATAAAATTATTACCATGGTCAAAGCACCCAATAAGATGAATAAGTACGCAAAAATTTTACTCTACATAAAGTATTTTAGGAAAAAATGACAAATAATAAGAAACCAAAATCTTTACAGTTTGTTACAGTTCATGATATATATTCGCAATAATTACTATTTTAATTCAATTGACACAATTTTATTCAACAGTTGATAACATTGTAGACAAATCGGAACATATTGTGACATCAACGGGAATGTTATCATGGTCACTTTCGTCGATAATTTAGTATTTCATTAATAACTTTCCCCCAAACGATACCAAAAGGTTTCTCTTTGGATTAGTGTACAGGAATCATAACTCTATA
Source organism: Galumnidae sp. Gr-Ori-00277 (assembly GCA_034700165.1). Taxonomy (NCBI): domain Eukaryota; kingdom Metazoa; phylum Arthropoda; class Arachnida; order Sarcoptiformes; family Galumnidae; species Galumnidae sp. Gr-Ori-00277. Next base: position 21,583 of record JAQIXI010000546.1, read on the forward strand.
GAATATACTCAAAACATATTTGAGTATCTTTTGGCATCATGCTCAAAATGACGAATAAAAAATTAAATAATGGTATTTTGTAACAAGATCAATTTTGAGAATAATATTTTCTTATAGTTAACATTCTACATTGTACTTGATACTGGCTACTGAATAGTTT
>JAQIXI010000547.1:0-21733 GCA_034700165.1 Galumnidae sp. Gr-Ori-00277
ATTGGTATTTCAAATTATTTGTAGTTTTTTAACACTATGGGAATGGTTTTAAGTTTTGGTTCAAATAAGGAGTACTTCAAATTACATTAAATGTAAAGATTGTGAACTGTATTAAGAATTTTGTTTATTATGAAACTTTAAAACTTCAGTATTTCGTTACCACAACAACGGTTTACATCACTATTGGTTACCCTATTGTTTATCTGTTTTGAGAGCACATGACTGTCGACAGTCTGTCGTCACTCTATTGATAATCACCACTACTTGAGTCAACGATATTTAGAATTAGAGAAATGGATTCGTATTTTCTAAAATGTTTTTAATCTTATTTTAAATGATTTAATTTATTCAATCATTAAATCATTTAATGTTTATTTAATTTGTTTTTTATTTTAAAAAAATTAAAATTAAAACTTCTGATTGAAGTTTATAACATTAAAACAAATAATGAAATATTTTTTTTTCAATTGAACTGGCTCACTATCTCATCATATCTTACATCTTAAGACTTAAGTAATATCTTAAGTAGTATAAAATGGACTGGCTCAATGAGGAGTGGCAGAACCTTTCAATGAAACAATTGGGCGCTTATATGGCATCCGTCGGTTGGAAGTCATTATTTTAAAAAATTTTATTAATTGTAGTATTGATTCATTGAAAGGCATTATATTTGGAGGGGTTTTGCCATACATTCCTCAATATCGACAAATTAGAGCCACAGAAAACGCTGACGGGTTTTCCACTTATGTCTGTTTGACTCTTCTTTTAGCCAATACTCTTAGGATTATGTTTTGGTAATTATTTTTAATCCATTGTTTGTCGTTTAAATTCATTGAAATGATTGTTAGGTTCGGACATCCGTTTGAGTTCCCACTATTGATCCAATCAGTGATAATGAATGCGGCGATGATTGCAATGATTGAACTCTGCGTTAGAGTTAAAATCAGGAATTCTTTGGTCCCAAATAAGGACAGATATTTCACCGGTATTTCAATCAATTGTTTATTAATTTGAATGCTTTTCACTAATCTTTGCTTTTAATCTAAATTCTGAACTAATTTTCTTCGACAGAAGGAATGGGTTTACATCCAAATACTAATCGCTTAAATACTTCAAATGATAGCATGAATTGCATGAATTACATATTAGATAAATCGGGTTCAGTTTTCTTCATTAATTTAAGTAATGTTTTCGATAAATGTCTTTAAAATGTCCTTAAAATTAAATGTTAAGAAATAACCCAAAAACTACTGAGACTTTGAATTCACTGAATATTTCTCTTATTAAACAGAGGGTAGTTCTGACGGAATTACTTATAATTGTCAGCAAAAAACTTTTTTTGGTAGGTTTTGGTTTTGCCTCAATTTTCCATTTCTTCTGATTTAAGGTTTAATCTGACTTTTGTTGAATCAAAACAATAATAAATGAAATCAATTTAATATTAACTAAATTTTCTTAGATATGGATTTGCGATACTTCTGGCAGTGGACTGATTTCATCAGTTATATCGAATTTTTAGCCGTTTTTACGGTATTGTCTGGTTTTCTCATGTATTTATTGGTAGACATCCCTCTATTTGTTGAGTCGATTGGATTTCTTTCTGTATTCACTGAAGCCATTTTAGGCGCTCCACAACTTCTTAAAAACTATGAAAACAAATCGACTAAAGGCATGAGGTCTGGCATTATCTCAAAGTATAGGAATAATATTTATTTTTAATTAAAAGTAAACTAATGGTTCTAATGTGGACCGTCGGAGATGTTTTCAAAACGACATACTTTTTGATTCGAAGCGCACCCATTCAATTCTGGGTCTGTGGTTTTCTTCAGGTCACTATTGATATTCTCATTTTTGGACAAACAATTATCTACAGAACGCCATATAAAAAGTTATCGAAATCATATGTTCAGTGATTTTATTTTCAGAGCAAATAATTATTTTTTTAAATCATTGAAAAAATACATTTAAGAGTTATAATATTTGTTAACTAATTTCTAGTCTTTATTTTTAATGTTTAAGTCATGTCTTCATTGCTTTTATTTTTCACTTTTTGACTTAAATCAATATATTTATTAATTCCTTTATTTAATCATTTTTTTAAAATTAAAATTCTGATCACATATTCTATAAATAAACGGATTTAAGTTATTCTGAAAAGTAATTCACCTTGGCAAGTATTGACAATATTAGTGACAAAATAATAAAAATATATATTTTTATAGTTTGTATAACAGTTGAGTTATTTTAATAATTGATTTATTTTTCAAGAAATCTGTCAAAACTATTGAACGGCGAATATATTTAACAAAAGAGTCGATTTGAATGCCTCAAAACCAAACATTAGTCGTAAATATACTGATATTTATATTTAATGACTTCAAGAATATTGAACTTCAAAAACAAGTTCTATGTTTTACTCCAATTCTATGAAAGTTTATTTCATTTATAAAATATATACGAAAAGTTTGAGGAGTGATATCTCTATTATAGAAAGAAATGACCAAAAATTAAAAATATCTCATTTTTGACGATTAAATTAATTAACAAATAAGAGGTGGACTTTAATTATAATTTTTAGATAAAATAGTTTAAAGAGACGAATGAATTGAAACATTAAATCGGTTCTAAAGTTTTAAAAATATTTGAGGGTTGGGGTGAGGGGGAGACCATCAGTTTAAGCGATATTCAAATGTTCGAGCGATGAACTGCTGAATTTACTGAACCAAAACTGTTGACAAACTGTTTAAGACTTTTGGCAGCAAATGATAGCTCGTCAGTGACTGAAGAATATTATAGAATAAAAGAGTTTTGATGTGATGTAAACTAAAATGACCGCTGAATTACATTCTTCTGATTTCCGGCGTTCGACTATTGTTAAAATACAGTCTGAAAGTCCTTTGGATAGTTTGACGCCTCCGCCCAAAATAAGAAATACCACTTCAAGAATTGAATCTCAAGCAAATCGGTGGACATCAAGTGTTTCCCTTTCGCTGCAAAGGGACGAAACTTTTGTGAACGGTTTGACCCCAAACTTATCCCCCAATTCTTCAATGACTAAACCCAAAGGATTTAATCCAATTAAAGAGAGTCCAGTGGAGGACAAAAAACTAAATTCCTCCGATTTTGTTGGTTCTGACACTCAATCGAATATATTTGAGGACAATTCAAATATATTCAAAAGAAGTGAAACGTTCAGCAAAAGGTTTAAAGATTTGAAGTCACCTTCAAAAGGATCGGACACTATTCATGAATATCGCAATTCTCGCTGTATTTTTGTCTCTCAAATTCATTTAATATTTCACATTTCGATCACTATTTGTCTGATAGGATATAACGGTTTGTATAGACTATAGTTTAACTTCACTTAAATTATTTGTTATTTCGCAGGAAATGAGAGAAATGTTTTTACTTCGTATAGAATTCTATTAATTATTTATTTCGCATATCTTTTAATTTTGTCGATTGTATTGATGTTATTATTGCGCTTTTATTGCATACATAGCGATGACATCGGATTAAAACAGATTAGAAGCGGTCAGAGAATTGCCATAAATTATTAAAAACTATATCTATATTTAAAAGCAGAACAGCTCTCGATTTTAATTGGTGTGTCTTCACTTGGAGTGATAAACTTGGTACAATTAGCGATTGACATTTTTGAATGTATGCACACAGAATTGGTTCTTATGCCAGTTCTCGAGTTTGTGTTCACCCTTTTCCTCATTCATTATTTATTAACCCAGGTCAGTTTTTCACTTATTCAGTGAATTTAATGATTATTTGATAATAAATTGTTGATTAAAACTAACATCAGGTGATTGGCATCAGATATTTGGGACTAAGAAATGTAGTGATCGCTCACTTGATTTGTAGTCAATTCTCGTTGTGGTTAATCGGATTCAATAGAAAATCAAATATTTGTTGGGTTACAGAACTGAACCAATGCTTCAATTGTACTGAATTTGATATTAATATCAATACAAGAGAACCACTGCTTCCACAGAATGTCTGGAATCTAATGACACCAATCATTCAAAACTATCAACTTTTGACCATGTTTATTTTAATTACTATTTGGTTTACTAATAATCAATCAAAAATAAGTTTCATCAGGGCCAAACTTTTTGATGAGGAGGCTCTTAAAACAGCTTTTCTTTCGGGTAAATCCTCCGCTTTAAAGGGTTTTTCCATCGGTTTTGTAGTATTCCTACTGTCGATCGTTGCCGTCATTCTCGAAGAAAAAGAAGTGAAACAAATGGCACATATTTTGATCCAGGTAATTATTTCTTTATTCAATTATTTGTATTTATTTTCGAGTTTCAGTCAATTATTTAAAAAAAACTTTATTTTTAATTTCAGAGTTTATTTGCAGTCGTTTTAATAATCGGTTTATTAATTATGAGACGAAAGAAGAAATATTTGAATTATAAGTACAAAATGAATTTCTTGGACTTCCATTTCTTGGTATACATTACACTTTTGGCCGCATATGTGTCTGGTCTGACACAAGTCCTGTTAAGTTCTATACTGGATATGTCTGGAATCTATCAAATATCGGAGGGAATAACACTTATTATCCAAATAAGTTTGCAGTCATTTCTTATAAGATTAGAGCGAAGAAAGTTTGTTGTAATGAATCAAATCTTCATTCTATCAGTTCTCTCAAATCTAAGCCTTTGGGTTCTTGAAATCTGTCACATATCTGATGAGTTGTCGACAATTCATAAAATATCTGATCCATCGATAATCTTATTTGTATTAATAGCAGTCAATCGTTTCTATTCTGCTCTTGTATTCTATCAATTCTGGAAATCGAATTAAAAAGTATCATGATAATTCAAGCTAAAGTTTATTAACATTAAAAATCATTTAAAGCAATTGTATTATGAAAATAAAATAAAAGTTGTCTAGATAATTGGAAGATAATTTACTCTTAAAAGATTATTACTATTCAAAGACAGTATTAGTAATTAGAAAACGAGGAAATGACAGAAATAACAGAATTTTGAACTTTTCTTCTAATAAAACATTTAAAGATAGCTCTGAGCAAAGAGAAAACGGAAGATTAGGCTGTTTTGAGTGCCGTTGGCGTTGTATTCCCTGTTCAGCACTTGTGCTGAGCTGTTGAGCGCATCACTGCTTCACATGAGTATCGTTTAGAGCCCTTTATAGCGAACCCGCGTTTGAGTAAAAGTCTAGTCTCTAGTCTTTTATAATCTATTGTTAGAAATGCTTTTATACTTGAATTGAGTTCAACTAAACGCAACTTTCTTTACATTTAATTACTTTAATTGTCTGACAAAATGATTAAAGACTACCATTTGTTTATTTTAAGACACTTTACAAAATAAATGACATTTAGTGATGTCTTGAATCAATCAATAATTTTAATAGTTTTTAATCGTTTGAAATGCCGGACAATGAGACAAATGAAGACAATACCAGTAAAAGACCGAAACGAAGAGCCGCTCAAAGGGTATCATATCTTTAAAATTAAAGTTTAGCTAAATTTGAATCTATATATTCAGACATATCTGTCCTTTGAAAACACGAGTGTTTGGAATGAAGACAAAGACTTAAAGAAAGCGTTGTTGGCATCACTTCAAGACGTGAAGAAAAAATCAAGTTTTGAACAAAACGGCAAAAACCACTCAAATGTCGAAAATAAAGGCAACAAAACTGAAGTCTTCCCTAAACTGAATGCCAGTAATAGTTCCCAATCGATAGTTGTCGACAATAATATCTTGTCGTTAGCGGCGCACAGAAGAGCCCGAGTGTCAGCTCAAAGAAAGTTTGCGACCGGTTTTACGACTAATAGCCCGGTTTCGACGCCAATCAAAACAGGTTTTATCGCTCCAACCAATGCTGTGGACCTCTTCCCCAATCAAAAGCCAAAAACTGAAGATTTTTTGACATTTTTATGTTTACGTCGGTCACCGATTTTACCGCCGAATCTCGACTTCATTCGTCTCGAAAATGAGAGGAAAGCCATCGAAGATAAGAAACGCGAAACCGATTCAAAGAACATATCAAATGACGAATTAGAGCCCAACGAAAAGTTGACGAATGTCTGTCGGCTCAGACCTAGTGTTGATCGAAGAGGAAGTTCTTCAAGTAATGTCTCTAAAACTGCTTCCATTGAAAGCAAAGGAAGTGTTAATAATTGTCGAAAATCGGAGAATCAGAAATATGACACTAAACTACAAAACTCAAAACGACACTCACTTTCAGACAGTGGTGTCAAAAATCTCGGATCAGATCTCAAACAAAATGTAAGACAAAGTCAACAAAACTTTAAAACAAATCCACAAAAACCGTCGGAAATAAAAACTTTCGATTCATTAAAAGAAAAGTATAAACAGCAGAGAATCGATAAAAAGTCTTCAAATCCGTCCAAAATTAACTCAAATAAGAAAATTGATTCGAATGCCATTAATGTAAACAAATTTAAAGATAAGAAGAAATCAGAAACTATTGGTATACAAACGCGACAACAACTCAGGAATCACTCAAAGAATGAAAATGAAAGCAAAGAAAAATTGATTTCAAAAGAAAGCGATTCAGGTCTTAACGAACGGGTTTTGCGTTCAAATAAAACTATTAACCATTTCGTTAATAATTCTGATAATCAAAAGAAGAACTCTTTACCACAGAAGACAAATACAAAAAATAAAAGTTTAAATTCTAGTCAAATCGGAATTAGGCCTAAAAAACGAAAGGCCAGACCAGTGGTTCCACTCATTGATTACTACTTTGACAGCGAATTCGAAAGCGATTCTGAAAAGAAAAGCCATAAAAAAGTAGAAAATAATTCAACGAATTTAAACGAATTAAAGAAAAAACAAAAAAATATCATAAAAGACAATAAGGATAAGAAAATATCAAAACTGGTATCAGAAGAAAAGCGAAATTCTCTTTCAGATTCTCTTCCGAAAGGGAACAAAAAATTAAACAATAATCACAAAACTAGTCTCAGTGTAGAATCGCGGCGATTGACTCGTAGTTCGCGACCGGTTTCGCCACCAAAAGATTTGGAGAGAGAAAAACTAATTAAACAACAGATTATTGCCATCGAAAGAAAACACAAACGATTGCGTCGCTGTCCTTCTAATCAAAGTCTTCACTCTTCGATGTCTAGTAGTTCTTCGTCTTCAGAATCATTACCAAATTCATTGTCCTCGTCTTCGAGTATAAATAACACTCGTCTCACCCGATCTTTAGAACATCTGAAGAAAATTCGAGACATCGCAGCGAAACTGAAAAAAGAACAGAACAACAAAAAAGAAGATAATAATAATAAGAGTGTCGTTAAGAATAAAATCAATAGAAAGAGTGTTAAACCAAAAGTGAATAAAAGAGAAAATTGTGTCGAAACTAAAATGAGTGAAAGTTCGGCCAAAAATACAAAAACAAAGAAAGTGACGAAGAAATCAAATGAAAGGACTGTTACTCGAAGTATGCGGGACTCTGTGGTCAGTGCAATGAGTGATACCGATTGTGATACTGAGGGTATTGTAGTATAAGTCAATATTATGACATTTATTTAAATTTATAGCCATTTATCGTTAATTTTCGTACAAATTTATGTTCGATTAAATCGCAAATTAAAGTTTATTAGAAATTTTGTTGATTTTTCACAAATATTTCTATTGTTTCGCTATTATTCTTACAATTATTCTAACATTTTCTTAGCACTCATTTAGAATTAATTCTTTAGAAAAATGTATTTTATTTAAATGTATTCAATTGTTTCAATGAAATGAAAATAAAAAAATTAATTAAATTTTTGTTATATTATTGAAAAAAAGTACGAAAATGTTTGGCTATAGATTTAGTTAACTTTTTTTTTGTTTTAAATAAATTTTTATTTATTTTTAGATGAAGAGTGTCAGGACTGCGAACAACTCATTAGTGAAATGAGTGCTACGGAAGACTCGATGGCTTCCATTTTAGGCGAGGATCAGGATATGACTGAAGACATTAATACACTTTTAGTGAACGGCTCAGAGAATGATCTCCAATATGGCAGTACTGAACATATTCAGGGTCTTATGACCTGTGAATTTTCGGGCGCTTTTTCTGAAGAAACAGTCACTACTGCCAGTGCCATACTTTTGCCAATAGACAGTCAATCAGAATATAGTTATGTTCAAACAGACGACTCACAAATTCGATCGACTGTCGACGCGTCCACTAATACCACAGAAGAGGATATATTGTCATGTCTTTCATCAGATGAAACACAAACTGATTCTCAATACGAGGACAGTTTCAAAACGCTTTCTGTTGGAACACAAACGACAGTTAACTCTTCGGTCCAAACGGACGGTTCCCTCGATTGTTGACTTTATTGACTATTTTTTATTTATTACTCTTTTGAGTGAAAAATCACGAAAAATGACTCAATTTTTATAATCAATAAATTTATTGAAAATCTGTTCTATTCTTTTGAATATTTCGCACATTTTATTTATTATGTAAACCATTCGATACTTAATTATAATAATTAGAAAACAAATGTATTATATTTTATATAAAACTTTCATTTTTGCAAATTTCACGTTATTTTGGATAATAAAGGATTACATTTTTAAACATTTAATTAATTATTTCATAAAATGAATTAAATTTTAAGCTTCTGATTAACTTAATTCAAATCACAATATTATAATTATTTTAAGTTATAATTTATAATACATTTGAGTCACAACAAAGCAATGAAATCAAAAACAATACAATTTTGTTATTCTGATTACAATCAATTGAAGACAATTAACTTTTTGGTATTTTAGGTTTGTTTTGGAAGACAGGCTTAAGCTTTACTCAGTTTTAACTTTTTTTTTAAATAATTATTTATAAGCAAAAAGAATGGCAATAAATTTTACTGGAATACTGTAGAGCAATCATACCTTGAATCCCAACTCTGCGCCAATTTTTGACAAATTATCAAATGAATGGTTTCATTGATTTAAATTATGAACGAAAGGATAATCGACTCAAAGTTTATGGCAATTATGACAATAGCTTTGACTAAAGTTAGTATAGGAGGAAATGCCTTATGTAAATGAGCTTATGGTACCCTTAACTTATGTCACCCATGTAGACAATATATGGATGATTTTCGGTTCAAAGGATTAAACTCATGAATTGGCCCATAACTAGACTAAACTCATGAATATTTAGGCGAATCTTTTGATATTTCATTTATTATAAAATATTCGGACGAAATATTTGCGTTCAAATGGTTTATGTATTTTGAGGTTCATTTAATCCGTTTTTATTTTTAATTTAAAAAAGAGTCGAATCCTTTCATCGAATCAATTCGTTGGGAAGACTAAAGTGTCGACAATAACCCTATGAGTGGACGCTATTCCAGACCTACTATTCCAGAAACAAAGGTTTGGCAATAATTTTTAAGAATTTTTTTTATAATTGAATCTCCCAAAAACAAAAATGTTGCATGAGCAAAACTAATTATAAAATATTCAAAATAGGAGTAAATTATTCTAATATAATATAAATATTCTATTAATTCTTAAAACGATTAATAAATAATTAATTTCGAAAATTTACTTTTTTTTAAACAAAAGAATTAAATATAAATTTGAAGTCAAAGTTTTAGCAAATATTGACATAAAATTGATTTCAAATTGAGTTTTACTGAATATTCTCACAACAATTGAGAAGATGTCGAGTGAACTCAATTTTCAAAACTTATGAATATAACAATTAGTAAATATAATTAAAATTGTCTATATTTAGTTGCCCTGGTCATTCCTAAACAATTGTTAAGTAGATGACAATATTTTTTTTATAAATTTTGATCAGTTTTTCAGTTTTAATAAACAATAATCTCTAAAATCTCAACAAATTCTATATTAATGAAGAAATTGGAGTAAATTTTACAATAAATGATATGAAAGTCCGAAATACTTAGAAATGAAATATTAATGAATTAATGAAATGGAATGGAATTCCTCTCAACTGTTAATTGTGTGACAAATAGTTTCAGTAATCCTTTTGTTAAATTTCAATTGGCTCTAGCGCCTTCTTCTTTAAAGCCGGTCACATATCCACTGTTTTTGGGGGTATCAACTCTGCCGGCCTTACCCTTCCCTTTCCCACTTTCATCGAATCTTTGTTTGTGAGAACCGGTATATTTGGTGTGATCTGTGAGTCTCCCGACAGCACCTGAAGTGACGGCCGTCTGAATAGTAAAATAAATTTTAATTGTTTTCGAAGTACTCATAATTTGAAAGAATGAATATATCTTACCGTAGTCTTAGTAGTAGAGGGATGACCACTACCTGATAGCTATAATTAATGCAAAAAATTGTGAAATTCAAATACAACTCTTTATTTGAATATTTTTAAACTTTAATTGAATGAAAACTTTTCATACCTTTTGTTTGATTTCTTGTAAATCAATTTTTTTGTTTTTGGAAATACTTTCCAAGAATTGATTGTATTCCTGAAGAGTCAGTGCTTTCTTTGTTCTGTAAATAACATAAGTTTTAGATAAATAGCAATAAGAGGTGTACTTTACTTTACTTTGCAATTTGTTTAAAGTAAATTCCGGTGTCAACAGTAGTAATCTTTTTACCGTCGATGACTTTTGCCTGTTTGAACCACTTATCACTATTGGATAAAGTGATGCAATCGCCGACACTCTTAGGATCACCAAATTTGGCAAAAACTTTGAATAATTCCTCAAAACTGGAATTAGAGTTATTGTTAGCGGAAGCGTTGGCCGGCGGTGTTGTTGGCGTCAACGGTGGTTGTGGTGATTGCGGTGAATGTGGCGGTTGTGGTGTTTGTGCCGATTCCACTCTTGGAGTGGAAGAAGAGTTTGTGTTTGATTCCATCTGATATGAAGTTATAAAAAACATTTTTTTAATATTAGAATCCCTTTTCACTGAATATTCAACTCTTGTTTTGAACACAACTTTTCGAATCATTAAATGAAATAAAGAATAAATGAATTGTTTTTCACTTTTAATAAGAATTTTAAGAACTAAAGTCTCGACAATTATTACGCTTTTGACGACTCAATGTTTTCAATGAATTCACGCGAAAACAAATTAATAATAAAGACTTAAGACATAAGCAGGTGTTAAGACGTTTATAAACAAATCTTTTAATTGATTTAAACAAACAAAAGGAAAGTCAGTCCCACTTTAGTCACACTTTAGTCGTAATCATTATTCTATAATTCAAATGTTTTCAAATATTCTAATCTTTATTTATAAGTATTATATTATTAGTAATGATTGCATCAAATAATATAAGACTTTTTTCAATAATTTTATTCTTAAAATCTTTGATTTTTTTTAAGTTTTTTAATTAGCGTTGAATTCATTTAACGAATACTATTAAAAGCCTTCACTTAAGTTCAAACAATTCAATATTCATTATATAATAGAAAAACACAATTGATTTCATTAGTGGAACCAATTTTAAGTCCATTAATTAAAAACTAAAAAAATTAATTTGATTTTTAAATATATTTCAATGTTTTCCTTATAAAATGTGATGAAATCAAATATTTTTCAAACAAAACAAGAATTTAATTTTTAAAATAAAGCAAAAGCCATGAAATTGAAAAATATTATTACATGAGATTTATTTCACAAATATATATATAATTATAATTATAGTTTCGTATTCTATTGGGTATACTATGGGTTATATTGTGTTTAACAGGGATGGCAAATAGGGGGGTATTACCCGTATACCCCCCTGGAACGAAAAATCGGCAAAATACCCCCCCTGGGATTTTGAAACCCTTAACATTACGTCTATGGACAAGCACTAGGTCTGTCGAGGTTTTTAGCCTCCAGGGTGGGGTATTTTGCCAAATACCCCCCCCCTTGGAAATCGAAGTCTTTTGCCATCCCTGGTGTTTAATTAACATTAATTTGTGTAGATTTCAATTAAAAGTGATGTTTTAATTCTAATTGAGTTATAATTATTAAACAGTAAATTTAACTTGCTTAAATATTTATAACTATTTAAAAATTAAAGAGACTTTGGTTTCTATGATTTAAATATAATATAAAATGAATTGAAATCAAGAAATTAATTGAATAATTGCTACAAATGCTTTGAATTTATGCTTTGAATTGATTTTAAAACAAAATAAAAGTAATTAAAATCTATAAATTGTTCGGCAATTGGAATGGTGTCACCTTGCTACTACTACTACTACTATTATTATTACTATTATTACTATTATTGTTACAGTGATTGATAGATTGATTGATTATTTTTCCGTAAATGCAATAAAACTTTTGCCCTTTAAGTTAAAGAATTTGATAAAATAAAACATTAAAAATGTGAGTACTGGAGGTATACCCGCAATACCAACAATACTTAGAAAACGGTTTCAAAAATTTAATCAATGATTTTTTATTTGACTTTTATCTTAGAGTCAGAATTTAAGAACACTTTATGGTTAGTTAAGAAAGAAATGTCAGACCATCACAACCAACACAACCACCGCTAATGTTATCTAAGACTAGTTATCAGTGAATTCATTTCAATAATTTTCTTTATTGGGTGTCAAATGTTTATCCTGTGCTCGAGAGACAGTTTTCTAATATAATTATAGTTATATCAAAATAAATGAATGAAAATTATATATCACTCGAATTGAATTAAATATTATTTTTAGACTTAATTCTTTATATTGGTAATAGTATCATGATCGATTCTTACTTATAAATATATTTTAATAATCCATAGTCTGAAAGTTTTCAGGAAATTACTGTATATTTTAAGTTAACTATTTTTGAAGAAGAGATGAATTGAATTCAAGGTCTAAATGGACTAAAAATAATTTCACTTAAAATATTATTTATTATCTTTTGTTGAATAATAAGCGTTAAATAAAATCGCAAATCATTTCTAAAAAAGCAATTCATAAGTTTTATGACTTAAAAAAATAAAACTAAATATTATTACAAATTTCGTCATTTTTTGGACAATTTTTGTTTCAAAATATTTATATTTTGAGTAAACTTATCGATCGATTACAGAATTGGCACAAAATTGTAGAACAGAATATCAAAGTCAGAGAATATGGAAAAGTCTCAGAGAAATCAAATATATTTTAAAAGAATTGGCGCTTAATTTTAAATCAAATGCCTTTATATTTTAAATTCTGTTAATAAAAATCAAAACTCACCACAAATTTAGAAGAATTCAATTATAAGTTGAGTGAAATTCATATAAATATCTCTTTTACCACAATTCTATTCAAACCACAGAAACAGTTATGCGATAACAGAAGCGAAACATATCTTCTATTGAGTGGTTTATTGCGTTCAGTAAAGGGCGTAAATGCCATCCGATTTTGCGCTCAAAAACTTTGGATCAATTGAATCAAAACTAATGTCTCATTATTTTATTGGCGAAACAACTCTTTTATTTAAGAAAAATGATATGAAAACAAACAAAAGGCAAAAAAACAAATTTAATAAATGTTAACAAAAATATGTCATTTGTTTGAAAATAAACTTTTTTTTATAAATGAATATCTTTTCATAATTTGTTTAACAAAAATGAAATCTTTTGTAGATATAATACAATCCAATTGTTTGTTGGCATTCGATTCAGTTTTGGTCCATTATTTCTATTAATTCATAAAAACTCCCAAAAAATTCAATAAAATAGTTTTTAAACTAAAATTATTTGTTTTCGAATAAAAAATATAATAAAAAAGTTTAAGTCAAATGAAATGACTAGAAATTTGATGATATTCTTTAACTCAAGAAATTATGAAATTTTGGCCCCAATTGGCTTCAAATCGAATAAAATGTTTTCGTCGATTCCATCCAAAAGTCTTTTTGATTCGATTTCGTCAGATTTAGAGTCCTTTTCCATTGAATTATGTTTTGCTTTTTTTTTTTGGTAAATTAATAGTTAATTAAGGAAATGAGTGGTTCCCTACCGCTTGTATCCATTGCTTTGACGGTTACGTGAAGTGCTATTCCAAGCATACAAACAATAAGTCCAATGAAATTCAAAGGACTCATTTGGTCGCCGTTATAGTTGACGGCTAAATATAAAGTGAACACTTCTTTGACTATTCCGGCGATGGAAAGGGTTAGACTTGAGGTAAATGACAAAAGAAGGAATTCACTGAATTCCATTAAAAACGCCAAAACAGAACCAATTATTATAAGACTAATAGTTTGCCACAAAAGCTCGGAATTATTCAGTATTTGAGTGAAGGTAACTTTACTTTCAGCAAAGGGTACGATTTCGAACAGAATTGTCAGCGGAATTAAACCTATATTTTTCAATATTAATATAAGTTTCTGTATATAAATAGATAATATGTGTATACCTAAAATCATCCAAGGTTGAATGTGATACATCATATCCAACGGATTACTTAAACCTAATATTCAATTTGTAATTAATTATAATTATATAAATCGTTAATTAATGTATAATTAAAAACATTTAAACTTTTAGTTATTTTAAATTAATTCTAAATTATTTTATGAGAGAAGTCATGTTTTTTAAACTCTAGATTTAATTTAATTGCATTTCATGTAAATTGAATTAAATTCTGTGAGAAAAGGAAACAAAAATATATTCGAAAGCATTTATAAATAGTAAGCTATTAATGAGTTAAATATAATTACCTGACTTTAATCTAAAGGTTATGTTTTTTTCAATTTCCGATAATTTATATATAAATCAAAAATATGGAAAAGGGAGTGAATAGTCATAACACTATAGACTTGTATACAACCTATTGTTTAGAACTCATAATTTATTTTGGGATATATTTTGACATTAATTAAATTGGGAAAAGAGTCGGTCTCTTCTAATAAATTACTATTAAAATAAAAACCAAAATCTATTTGGGAGTTACCATTCAATCGACTAAATATTATTAAACAAATGGTAATAATTGAATAAACATTAATTTAAGGCAATAACTGTTAACTGAAATATTTAAATGATTAGAATTCTTCCATTAGTTATGCGATTGTAATGACATTGAAGTTAATAATGATTTCCTCGAATTAATTAACAATTAAATTGTAACCTATTTTCTAGTATTTAGAGTAAAAGTATTTTCAAAATCAGTCAAACATTTAAATAAACACAAGTTTTCACAAACTTTTATATCTAATGACTCGACGTTTAGAAAATATTTTTAAAAATGAATGAAAAATATTTATACAAAAATAGTTTTTGAAATAAAAATTCATATTTTTGTCAGTTTTGGTAATGAAACGAATGAACACAAATTTTTCTGAGGAAAACATTTTTTATCTGTTTTTTTGATCAAAAATTTTATCCGAAAAAAAGTAAAAGTTTTTGATCATAAACTAGTAAATAAAAGTGAACTGACCCACTTCTTTTCTCTGCATAACCATTTGGGAAAGAGTCCATCGAAGACCCCCTAAATGAAAGAAAGTGATTATAGGAAAAGGAAATATATGTTTAATTAAACCTAGAAGTGAAGCACTCATTACTAATACAAAGCCCTGTATTTGGAATTGAGTCGAATGATAGGTAAACATAAAGAGTCCGCTGGATATGAGGGCCACCACTAATATCAATGAAACCCTCTATAAAGAGATTAAATGATAAAATGTTTGCAAATTTTTAGTTTAAACCTTTTTTTCGAGATCAAAGAGTATGGCAAACATCAGAATAAATACAATACACGAAGACTTAGTCATTGTATATAAAGATATTGTAATGAATTCGAAACTCCAATTCGAGAAACCGATGTCCAGAGCGCTGGCGATTCCGGTGGCCGACAGTTTGCGGACATTTTCAGACCACGAAAGTGTAATTCGAGGCATTCCTTAAATTTTTACAATCAATGAATTGGAAACAAACAAAAAGAAATTGTTTTACCGGTAATTGATTTGTAGATCAGTCTAAGAGTTGTGGCGAACATTAATTTGATAATCATATGACACGTGACTACACTTAACGGGTAATGAAATTTCTGTAATTGTCATCAAACAGTGGTCAGCATTAAACACATTTTAGATAATAATTACTAACTTTTATAAACCATTTTTGATAAAAAGTAATTCCAATCGAAAAACAGTAATAAATAAGAATTAATCCGATTGTAGTGAACGCAGTCTTTAATAATTTGTCGAAACAATAGAAACGACAAATTAAAACACTGTTTCCTCGACTCTTCATCTCTAAACCAGTTATCAATTTTGTTGCAGTGATTCAAAACAAGTGTCGATTTGGTCGACATTTAAACAAAGATTTTATTTTAAAAAATTATTTGTTTTTAATTCAATAATTGTATTAAAAACATATTTTTGGCGAAATTTCAATGAATTGAAAAGTGTTTCTCAAATAAATATAAAATTAAAGTAAAAATACAATACTTTTATGGATTTTTAATTTATATTTTGTTTTTATCGAATAATTCAGTGATTATTTGATTATTTTCTTCACTTTTGAGTTATGAACTGATGGTTAAAGTCGTGGAAAAGGCTTTAAATCAAAACATTTGTTTTTGAGCACAACTTTCAACACAAAAACAGACAACAATTCAGACGAAAAGTACGTCAAAAAGACTCACTTTTTTCGGCTTTTAATCCAATTCCACAAAAATACTGTTTTTAGAAGATATCGGTGGACATCACCGATAGGTTTAATCATATTTTGTGTCCACTCTTTGTTTATAAGTATTTCGGTATTTGACTAAAATTTATTGAAATGTTTGAGGATTTAAAAAGCGGTTCAATTAAATTGATTACCATTTTATTGATCATTCAATCAATAAGTTGTGAGACATCTTCTGGTGATCCGTTCACTGAATCACTTATATTGAAACCATTACCTGACGGACATTTGTATGCATTCTTTGAGTTTAAGACCGTTTGGGACAAAGATTTACATTCAATAAATTGGGGTATATTTTGGTCATTAAAAACATTTATTAATTGTTTTAATTGACTTAATTGACAGCCAATCGCTTCGATTTGTTTCCGCTTTCAATCGGAAAACTTATATCAAAACATGAGTTACAAGAACTTCATTTCAGTCTTACGAAAGGCATTTGGAAACACCAGCGCTGGGGTTATCCGATACGAGAGTCTCCGCCAAACGCTCAGCTCTGGCTTTGGTTTCAACACTTCCACAAAAAGTAAATTTTGATTTAAAATTGAGATTTCATTTGAATGTGTTTTCCACAAAATAGTCCGACCAAAGCCTGGAAAGACATAACGAGTGAACTGAGCGGTCAATTCTGTGCTTCCATTAATTTTATCGACAATTCAGCGACAGTTCAACCAAAGTATTCGTTTCGACCGGAAGGAGTCATTGATGGCAACTCTTTGCGGAATAGCTCTCTATTCTATGGCGCACTGCCTCACGAATCTGTTTGTACGGAGAATTTAACCCCGTGGAAAAAATTATTGCCCTGTTTTGCAAACAGAGGTTTGGCTACTCTTCTTAATGCACAGCATCTCTTCAATTCATACTTCTTTTCAATGGCTATCGATTTCCGTCCCGTTTGTAGAGTAAGTCTTCATTTATGTTATGTTATGTCATCTAATTATTGACTTTTTTAGGACATTAGTTGTGATAAGACTTCTGTTGAATTAATTCAAAGTATTTCAATTGTCTTCAATCCTCCCATTGTTTTCGATGGAAAGCAGAGTTGGTCTTTAGTCAAACTCTTTGGCACAACTCTAACGAATACTTGTAGTCTGTCCTCTAAGACTACTGTATATATCGATATCACTGAAAATAATAATAAAAACGCCTCAAAACTGGTTCCCGAACCGACAAAATTGGTTTATTCAACGATTGGCGGCGAACAACGAAAATATGCATTTTATGACATAAACCAATTGATTCCAAAAAACGGAAAACCTCTAAATATCGGTCACTACTATCAGAAAAGCTTTGAATATTCACAAACGAAAGCCCCACCACTTTATGCCAATCGTTTTATCAAAGGGTACGGATTGTCTGAGGGGGGAATCACTGCTCATATTTTTAATAACTACGACAAACCCATTCAAATAGTATACATGGATATCATTCCCTGGTATCTAAGGATATATTTGCATACTTTGGACATCAAATCAAAAAATGGAGTCATTAAACCCCAAAAAATATATTACAGTCCTTCTAAAGATCGCTTACAATCACATCATTTGGAATTACTTTTGGTTTTACCGCCAAAAAGTATGACAGATATATCCTATCAATTCGATAGAGTGTTTCTAAAGTGGACGGAATATCCTCCGGACGCCAATCACGGCGTATATGTAAATGCGGCCGTCATTAGCGCCAACTTAAATACCGATCAAAACTTTACTTATTTTCCGATTCGAGAGACCATAACTTCAGAAAACGTTCATTTTGTGAGAATTCATACCCAAACCCTTTTGGTATCCCTACCGACCCCTGACTTTAGTATGCCTTATAATGTCATTTGTTTGGTCAGTACTGTTGTCAGTCTAGCGTTTGGGCCCATCCATAATCTGACCACTAAACGAACGCGAACTGTATCTCAAAAAGAAGTGAAATCTTTTTCTCTTTCATCTAAAGTCAGGGATTTCTTCCAAAAATTTAAATCCAAGAAAAGTGAAAAAAGTGATTAAAATATTATTATTTGTTTCTATTTTTTGGTTAATAATTAATAATTATTAATTAATAATAATTAACCGTTAATTTAATTAATTTATTAAAACAAATAAAAGTTTTGAAACCAAATATAAAACTTTCCGATAATTTGAGTGAATTTTAGGTTTTTTAATGACTTTTAGTGACATCTCTTATAAAAACATCGAAACAATCGATTGTTTTCAAAATATTTGTCAAATTTATATATGAATTGCATTTCTTTCAAATTATTGTTTCATATCTGAAGAACAAAAGAAGTTGAATGAAGCCAACAATAGTGGCCGACGAGATGTTCCCCGAAGGGGTTCAACCATTCATTGATTTGGATGAAGTGGTGGCTTCCGGTTCGACACTCGCTATTGATTTGACTCAAAACGAGAAATTAGTTCACAACGACTTCTTCAACCAATTCGATGATCTCTTGGATGACGAAGACTTACAATAATTTAATGAATGCTTTGATTCTCAAAAATTTACTTAATTTCAAAGTTTTAAAAATTTGTGTAAAAATATTTTAATACAACAAAAGCATTAAAATCTTTGTTTTGGAGTAAAACTTCGCTTAAATTAACTAAAGTTAATACTAATTACTTCTTAAGAGAGGTATTTATTAAAGAATTTAAAGCCTTTTGTTCTTTAATTGTGTCGATTAATGTTTTTAACTATTTTCTCATTTTGTGTATCACTGAATGCATGTCTTTTTTGAATCAATTTTAAGACAAAAGACAACTAATGGCTAAAATTGATTGTCTTTTAATCCAAAAAATTTTATTTATATTTAGTTAAAATTAAAAAAAATTGTTTTAGTGTTTAGTGTTATTTATAAAACATAAATAATTAAATCAATTCTTCTTTTGAAGCCATTGAAGATAATCAGGTTTTGTGGCGGCCATATACTCGTCAACCAATTCTTGCATAACTTCACGAGAAGAGTCTAATTCATCCAAATTGTCTTTAAACATATCTTCTTTGCGAAACTGTTCCAAAAATGCTTCTCTTTTTCTAAGTTTGTCGTATTGTTGAAGTGTTCGCTCGAATAACTTTAATAAGAATTCAATTTATAAAAATCCAAGAATTTAAAGATAAGAGTTAATGGACTCACGTGTGATATAGAGGTGTGATTTGCCAGCAAAAGACCAGACACTCGATGAGGGCTTTGGATATAAGGAGATTTACGAGAGAGGGCCACCTGAATACCTGCCGGACCCCATGGAATAAACTGTGCTTTCTTTCCCTCTCGTATTCTCATAAGACTTTTGTTGACTTGTGTCGGGTCTACTTCTCCTTGAATTATATTAAGAATGGATATATAGCAGTGGCCGGCATTCCTGGCCTGCATTAGTGTCGATACCATCATATTCTTGTCATCCAAAAGACGTCTCATTACATCTAAAACAGTTGTTTTGCGAACAGATGTCACTTCGCTATTGTCTGAGGTTTCAGTTGTAAGCGGAGTGTATCCGGTCATCAAAAAGTGGAGGCGAGGCATAGGAATCAATGGTGCGATCAGTCCTATTAAGTCGTTATTCATATAAGACGGGTATCTGAGAGTCGCGGTTGAGGTCGACATAATTGTTGAAACCAATGAATTGATTTGAGTAAACGTCGGGTTTTCGATATGAAGTCTATCGACAGCTATTCTATTGAGGGCTGTGTTGTCCAAAACGACGACACAATCGGCATTCAGTGCCAGTCTTTTCAAAGTGAGTAAAGAATTGTATGGCTGTACCACAACATCACTCATCTCTTCTTGATTTGGAAACACAGAATATGATTGAATCAGTTTTTTAGGGAAGTGATCGTTGAGTCGTTCCAACATATAAGAACCCATTCCAGAACCGGTGCCGCCGGCAATAGAATGACATAAAACAAAGCCCTCTAAAGAGTCGGAGCCCTCGGCTTCGCGTTCAATGATATCGAATACTTCTTCACTGAGTTTCTCACCACTACTGTAACCTTTGGCCCAATTATTTCCTGCGCCTCCGCCCGCTTTCGACAGATATATGTTTTCGTGATTATATAGTTTAGCGAACGGACCGTTTTTTATCGTATTTATAACCCGAGGCTCTAAATCGAGAAGAACTGCCCGCGGAATGTAATGGTTGTCATCCGCCTGATAGAAGAACACATCCCTTCGATCTCCGACACTGTCCTTTGCAAACGGCTCTAAAAGACCCTCATTATTGATGGCGTGTTCGGCGCATAACTTCTTCCAGAATTCAAATCCAACTAAATTTAAAAATCAAAGTATAAAACATATAATTTTTGAAAAGTTATCCATACTTTGGTTCCCACACTGTCCTAATTGCAAAGTTATCATTTCCCTGGGCATTTTTATTTTTAATTTTGTTAAATTGTTTTAATTACAAATAATTGAAATATTAAACATAAAATCAATAACTTTTGCGCCAATTATTTGTTTACAACAGTTTAAGAGTTAGAAAACATTTGGGGATCATTTCATGATTGCAAACACTATTTTCTGAATGGAAATAATCTAACCTAGATTCTAGATTTTAGAATAAAGTTTACAAGTGTTTAGAATCTAAACTTATAGAGTAAAAAGTTTTATAAATACACTCCACTGCCATTTCTGTGAACGTCTATTTTTATGAACTTGACCATTTTTATGAACTTAGTCTAAAATTTCCTAAACACTTACATAATTATAATGAACTTCAGTTTTTATGAACTTGACCATTTTTAGGACAGTGGACAGGACAGTGGACAGGACCGTGTATACCGAAATAGTACTGTCTGTCATAGTATGAAAGTCATACCAAAAGTAAGATATTTTTGCATTTCTTATAATTCTATAAATAGTTTTTGTCAAAACTTAAAACTTAATTATTTAATGATTGAAAAACAGACTTTAATTGTATTCAAATGAAAGCAGAGATCAATAAATGTGACTCAAATAAACAAATAAATATCTCATTTCATAAACTTATTGTTGAATTTAATGCATAGTTTGGGACATAGATTGGAAGTAGAGTTCCAACTTTTGGACATTTTCTCAACCCTTCCCTTCCCTTAATTCCATTTTTCAAACCCTTCCCTTCCCTTAGAGATTTCATGAAAGGGAATCCCTTCC